>JABUQX010000416.1:27500-50000 GCA_015478945.1 Trachelipus rathkii | reverse complement strand
ATTTTTTTTCTTTCTATTTTTTTTTATTTTTTTTTTTTTCATTTTTGATTTATTTTTTGCTAAGTGTTTAGTTTTTAAGGTTTACGTTTTCCTTTTTTTATAAGTTGTTTTTGCATTTATACTTTGTTTATTTTTTATTTTTTAATTTTTAACTTTTTAATTTTTTTTTTCTAACTTTATTTTTTTATAAGTTTTATTTTACATTTATACTTTTTGTGTTTAATTTTTTTTTTTTTTTTTTATTTTTTTAAATTTTTTTTTTTTTTTATTTTTTTATTTTATTTCTTTAAAACTTTTTGTTTTACTAAAAAATTTATTCTTTTCATGTTTATAACGTAAAAAAATTGCGTTTTTACATACCCTAAAGCAGTAAATCAGTAAATCAGTAAATCAAACCACCCACCCCACCCTTGTCCATATCTATTGATCTATTGATCTGATGAGCTATGATCTATTGATTCAAGTTCATATTTTTTTACTAAAATTGTTGTTTTACATACCCTAAGCAGTAAATCAGTAATCAAACCACCCACCCCACCTTCCCCACCCCATTCCATTAAATCTATTTGATCTATTGATTCAAGTCATATTTTGTATAACATAACACAAATAAGTTCTTTGAAAAATTTCATAGTAAAATTATTTAACATAACCTATCAAAACCTATCGTAACCTATAACACACACACACACACACACACACACACACACACACACACACACACACACACACACACACACACACACACACACACACACACACACACACACACACACACACACACACAACACGAATATATGTTAACGTTAGCAAAGTTCCATTCTTAACAACAGTAAATAACTAACATACATAGCAAACGTAAACTATTCACGCTTTGTCAAGATATCTCTAAACATATTAACTAAAAATAAATGACACACACACACACACACAGAAAACACACGAATAAAACTTCTAACATTATCAAAGCTCCATACTTAACAACAAAAGTAACAAACATTGCATACAAAACGTAAACCTATCACACTATTTTCAAGCATATCTCCTAACATATCAACTAAGAATAGATGCCACACGCCACACACACCTACAACACACATGGTGTATGCGTGTTGTGTGTGTGTGTTGTGTGTTGTGTGTTGTGGGTGTGTCATTTATTCTTAGTTATTACACAAGTTAGGTTAGGATATGATAAAATCTTGTTAAAATATGACTATTGTTAAGTAAAATTAACATTTGATATGTTAGAGATATGGGAAAAAATTGAATAGGTTACGTTTTTTTGTTATGCTATGTTAGTTACTTTACTGTTGTCAAGTGTGGAACTTTGTTAATGTTTAGCAGTTATTCGTGCTTAGGGTGCTTTAGTTTGTCGTTGTACATTATATTATTAGTTCAGGTGATGCTTGTTAGCTTTATTAGTGTGAAAACTTTGTTACGTAGCATATATTCGTGATCGTTGTATAAAGAACTTGTTTTATGTTGGGTTTATCCAAAATTATACTCGAAATGTGACTTGAAACAATAGATCAATAGATCACAGGATGGTGGGAGGTGGGACGGAGAGTAGGGAGGGTGGTTTGATTTACTGAATTTACTGATTTACTGCTTTAGGGTGTTTAAAGATGCAAGTTTTTCGTTTATAAACATTGAAAAGCATAAATAAAGAAAGGTTAAAACGAAATGTTTTAACAAAAATAAATTAAAAATAAATAAAAAATAATAAAAATTTGAAAATACATTAAAAATTAAATTAAAAAAATTAAACGTAAATAAGAGTAAATGTAAAATGAAAACTTATAATAAATAGCAAACAATTTATTTTAGTTGAAGCGTTTTATAAAAGACGAGATTTTGAAATAGAAAACGGATGTCTTTGTCGTGTGTGTGTGGTGTGTTGTGTGTGTTGTGTGTGTGTGTGTGTGTGTGTGTGTGTGTGGTATGTGGTTGCTTTATTCTTAGTTCATTACAATAGTTAGGTTAGAATGATAAATCTTTTGTTAAATATTACTATGTTAATAGTAAATTAACATTGATATGTTACAGATATGCTTAAAAAGTGGAATTAGGTTACGTTATTGTATGTAATTGTAGTTACTTACTGTTGTTTAAAGTATGTAACTTTGCTAATGTTAGCAGTTTATTTCGTGTGTGTGTGTGTGTATGTATGCGTGTGTGTGTGTGTCTGTGTGGTGTGTGTGTGTGTGTAGGTGTGTGTGCGTTTTGCATTTATTCTTAGTTGATATGTGTAGAGATATGCTTGATAAAAGTGTGAATAAAAGGTTACGTTTTGTATGCAATGTTAGTTTACTTACTGTTCGTTAATATGGAGCTTTGATAATGTTTGCAGTTAATCGTGTGTTTCTGTGTTGTGTTGTTGTGTGGTGTGTGCTTGTGTGTTGTGTGTGTGTGTGTCATTTATTTTTAGTTAATATGTTAGAATATGCTTGACAAAGCGTGAATAGGTTACGTTTGTTTGTAATGTTAGTTACTTACTGTTGTTAAGTAGGAACTTAGCTAATGTTACAGTTTATTTCGTGGTGTGTGTGTGTGTGTGTGTGTGTGTGGTGTGTGTGTGCGTGTGGTTATGTGTGTGTGTGTGTATAGGTGTGTGTGCGTGTCTTGATATGTTATGATAAATAAATTCACTATCAATTTCTTTCAATGATTATTTTGCGTTATATTATAAAAATATGACATGATCAATAGATCAATGTATCAATAGATCATGGAGGTGGGAAGGTGGGGTGGGTGTTTGATTTACTGATTTACTGTTTTAGGCTGTATGTAAACATAACAATTTTAGTAAAATATGACTTAGATCAATAATCAATAGATCATGGGACAGGGGAGGGGGGTGATTTGATTTACTGATTTACTGCTTTAGGGTATGTAAAAACGCAAATTTTTTACGTTATAAACATGAAAAGAATAAATTTTTTAGTAAAACAAAAAGTTTTAAAGAAATAAAAAAAAAAAAATTAAAAAAAAATAAAAAAAAATTAAAAATAAAAAAAAAAAAAAAAAAAAAAATTAAAAACAAAAAATAAAATGAAAAATAAAACTTATATAAAAAAAAAATAAAGTTAAAAAAAAAAAAATTAAAAAGTTAAAAATTAAAATAAAAAAAATAAACAAAAGTATAAATGCAAAATAAAACATAAAAATTAAACACAAAGTAAAAAACAAAAATAAAAACTTATAAAAAAAAAAAAAATTAGAAAAATAAAAAAAAAAAAAAAATTAAAAAAAAAAAAATAAAAAAAAAAAAAAATTAAACAAAGTATAAATGCAAAATAAAACATTATAAAAAAAAAAAAAAAGAAAAAAAAATTAAAAAAAAAAAAAAAAAAAAAAATAAAAATAAAAAATAAAAAATAAAAAAATAAAAAATAAAAAAATAGTTAGAAAAATAAATTTAAATAAAAAAAATAAAAAAAAATTAAAATAATAAAATTAACACAAACTATAAATGTAAAAAATGAAACATAAAAAAAATAAAAACGTATATGCATGTTTCAACTTGGGGAAAAAAAATTATATTATTTGTTAACGTTTTATAAAAAGAAAACGAGATTTGGAAAATAGAAATGTTATCTTCAACAGTTTAGAAAGACGAAGTTATTTTGTGCCAAGATGCAATGCAATGACGATATGATACATGATAGAACAGAATCAGTTATGTGAACAGTAATATTGTATTATAAACGAATGTTTATTAACTCAGCAACCGCATCGCTCCAGCACCGTGTCGGTACTGAACTCTGAATCGCTTCTCAGACTCATTTCCTCATTCTCTTCATTCCTCCTCCTCATTTTCTTCTTCCTTTTCTTCTTCTTCCTCTCTTCCTTCCTTTCTTCTTCTTCCTCTGTTTTGCATCCCACATTTCTTCTTTTTTTTCAACTGGGACCCCTCCGGGGGGTTCCTGGACTCCGAAGCCGAATCCGACTCCGACTCGACTCCGACTCCGACTTCGACTCCCCTTACACACTCCGACTCCGACTCCTCTACCCAGCCTCCAAATTTCAGTCTTCTACGACTATTTTAATTTTTAAAGGCAGCGTCCCTCCTTACGGGGGGACGCAGAGGGACGTTATCTCGTCTCCGACGAGATTTCGTCATCATATAGCTTTACATCAAAATTTTAGCCCAATACGTTAAGCCTAACATGGTTTTCAGGACGATTTGACCTTGACACTAAGGGGGCAGCACCCCCTTAGAGGTGAACCTAGGGTCACCAAAACTCGCCTTGTGATCAGTTTATCACCTCAATAGAATATATTCAAGTTTCAGACCGATACTCTATTCCTTCCTAACAAATCGGTGGCCGCTCAACTAGAGGCCTATAAACTACAGCGATTGAATCGAATGTTAATATAGTAATTATTTTCTTCGATTACTTTTTTCCATGTTAAAAGGCCAACCAGAGCACATAGAAAGACTATTTAAAAATCGATATAGGGATAAAAAAGACTTCGATAAATCGATTGGAATCATCAAAAATGATCTACCGGTCATTTAAAACCTTCTATTCTAGGAACCAAAAAAGCTCCCTCTTGGCGGGGGCTTACGCCCCCCCTAGGGGGAACCTTACCCCACAAACGGTCTTCCAGACCTTAAAATCGGTCTCACCGGACCTCAAAAACCCTAACCTGACGTATCAAACGCAAAATCTAGGAAATGATTGAAATTTCCAAGTCAGCTGCCGACATGACTGGAATTCCAAAAAACCTTAAAGTGGCTTTCCAAGTCTTGCCCTCGACGTGCAGGGCCTGCCAATTGAAAAATCCCCAAAATCCTCTGGAGTTGGGGATCTTGACCTGAAATGAACAGATGCTAAAAAAGTCAGCTAAAAATGCTAAAAAGTGTCAAAAAATGGCTAAAAAAAGGTCAAATTTAACGAATTAGGTTGCCAGATTTAGCGTCAAATCTGGCAAAACGCTAAAAAGTAGCGAAATTCCTAAAAAATGGCTAAAATTAGTAAAAAAGTACCAAAATGCGCAAAATTAACAGATTAGGGTGCAGATTTTAGAGACAAATCTGGCACTTCAGTTTTGGCCGTCAGTGTGCACCCCTTACTATATTATATATATATATATATATATATATATATATATATATATATATATATATATATATATATATATATATATATATATATATATATATATATATATATATATATATATAAAGCGTGTGAAAGACAAGGCAGTATATATATATATATATATATATAGTAATATATATATATATATATATTATATATATATATATATATATATATATATATATATATAGGCACTAGTAGATTTCAAGCTCATGTTTTCTTAAATTTCACAAAATATGAGCGGAATAATAAATCGTACGGAAAATTGCTACAGCAATACTCTCCTATTTGTCCTATTGTCGACCCATGAGTGCTGAAAAATAAAATATTGTATCAAAATTAAAAATGTTTTCTAAACATCAAAAAGAAAAAAGAAACATCTGGTAGTAAAATTTTTCTAATTGTAATTGGCGTTGAAGTTGAAGTTTCATAAGATCAGGTAAAGATAACAACACACAAATCGATGGTTGCCAGAAATCTCCAATTGGTCAGAATTTATGAAGTACTATCTATTTATTGATTTCAATAATAATAGCTAAACTAAATCTAAGATTTAAAATAACTGTACTAAGCAAAAGTAATATTATTAATAATAAGATAATAATAATATTTAAAAGTAAAAATTATGAAGAGTAGCTTCATATGATTATCACTGCAATTATGGGAGGAGAAGACCGGGGGCTTTATAGCTAGACTTGAAACATTCTTTTTGGGAACGTGGATGGCCTAGTGCAGTGGTCGGCAAACCGCGGCTCGCGACCCCCAAAGGGGCCGCGAGCGGATATACGGTGGGTCGCGGTGGGTCACAAAAATAAAATATTTATAATCAAATGTTACACAGTAGTTATTTATAAAAAAAGTTAATACTTAATAAAATAAAAATTGATTTAAGTATAGTACCGAAAAGCATCTTTTATTAAGGAATTATATAAATATATATATATATATATATATATATATATTATATAATAATATATATATATATATATATATATTATATATATATATATATATAATATATATATATATATATATTATAATGGGGAGTATAAAGTATAACCAACTACTAACTTTATGCGTTTTGGCTTTCGGGGGGTCGCGAGACTTAAAAGGTTGAGAAAACGCTGGCCTAAGTGGATAGAGCGCCCGGTTACTGTTAACTCAGCGACGCGAAGTCCAGTGTTCGAACCCCGCTGATGAAGAGTAAAAAATCTCCTTTGACTCATTCATTCATTATGGAATTTTAATAATGAATGAGTCAAAGGAGATTTTAATAATAATAAGATAGTAATAATATTTAAAAGTAAAAATTATGAAAAGTAGCTTCAGATGATTATTACTGAAACCTGGCAACCTGTCGGTTTGGGTGTGTTTATCTTTACCTGATCCGTCTCATGACCCGCCCATCAGAAAAATTAAAAAATGTACCTTATATGCATGCATAAAAGACAAATTTTGCATGTTTCAGTTTTGTGACTTATCTAATAAACCTTTTAATTAATTAAAGGAAAATAAATCAGAAAGACAGTTGAACACTGCAATAATTACTCCAACTACAAACTGACAAAATGTCATACCGATTTTTTTCCTTATTTGAAAAATAAACCGTGTGAAGCTGCTTTCATATAAATAATATATCTTTTCAGTTTGAAAATCTATCATCGTTCCAATGTTGGCTAATATTTGGTTGAATGTTGACTTACTATTGTTTCAACGTTGGCTTATATTTGGTTAAAGGTTGGCTTACCATTGTTTTAACGTTGGCTTATATTCGATTAAAGGTTGATTAACCATTGTTTCAATGTTGACTTATATTTGGTTGAAAGTTGGCTTACCATTGTTTCGACGTTGTCTTATATTTGGTTGAAGGTGGTTTAACCATTGTTTCAATATTGGCTTATATTTGGCTAGGATTGGCTTACCATTGTTTCAACATTGGTTTATGTTTGGTTGAAGGTTGCTTAACCATTGTTTCAACGTTGGCTTAAATTTGGTTGAAGGTTGACGGTTAACTAGTTTCAGAGTTGTGAAATATATTGTTGAACGTATATTTAAATATTTTAATGCCGAAAAAACAGGTAAACAATTTCTGCAAGCCAGAATTATTTTAGTACTAAATTTACTTCAATATATTTAGTGTTCAATATTTTGAGTTTCGTTCATGCGTATTCAGCGAATTTGCACGGATTAATGCGTATAACTGACATAGATGCTTTTGTCACTGATTGGTGGATTTCTTAGCCAATCATAATGCATTTGATGATATTTTATTATATGAATTTATAAGCAACCCCAAAAAAATAATTTTTTATTTCAAAAGCGTTCCTATTGCTTCGTGTTTGTAAACAACGGATACACCGGGAGTCATAAAGAATTTTAGTCGTCATCAATGATCTTCCATCCTCTTCCATCCGGAAGTCATAAAGAATTTTAGTTTTCATCAATGATGTGACGTTATTTATACAACGTTATTGTTCAAATTAAGTGTTTTCTACCGTTCTTAACAAAATTTACTCGTCATTAATCGCTTATACAATATCCAAAGTCACTCGCCTTTTCAACAACAGAACATCATTTATCGTCCGGGTCAGAACCTCAATTCATTCATTAAAGTGTTTAAAAACATATCAACTCATCATTTGTCATTTGTAAGAATCATAATGCGTCATCAGGAAGCAACTAGTGAATTTACTTTGCAATTGAGAATTCTTTGCAACTTGACAAAGAATCTTGATAGTCTGTAGAGATAATAAAATATGATAATAAATAAAATTATCGATTTTGCTTAGAGAAAATATATTTGCCTAGTAAGCAATATTTTTTTGCTGTAAGTAATGTTCAATTATTTTCTGCCCAGTAAAAAATAATTTTATATTTTTCCTTCGTCTTTATTTAAAATTATGTAATTACTTTTAATTTTTTGTTTGTACTATTTTTGTTGACTAATTGTGTAATTTCAATTATTTTCACACTTCCTTCCTCAATTTTTATTATATTTTTCTTATTTTGGTTTTATGTTTTTCTTTTAACTTTTATTTCTGACTCAGCAAATCCACAGTCGGTTTCACTTTGCCTTCAAATTTCATTTCTTTTGTAACATTCATTTGTCACAAAAGATTTATGTAGCACACAAATGGCTATATGATCAACTCTCTCTTTTCCAGTTCTTCAGGTTTCCTTGCATCCATTCTCCTTCGCAGGGATTCCAGGGGTCTACTTCTCTTCTCTCTCTCCATCTTCCCTCATCTCCTCGCACTGCACTTCACCACCCGTCATCGTTTCGCACCATAACGCACGATTGAATTATCTCGAATTATCTCACTTTATAATATCATCATCTTCGGGGGTATTATATTTTTCTTTTTTTCCCAATCTTGGCTCTAAATAAGTGAACTCTCAGAGCCAACCTGTAGCATCAATTATCATTTTAAAACATTCCGATAGGCTACTCAAATATATATTCATTTAATTCTTCTCTTTCTCTCTCAACTATTTCTTTACTTCAATATATCATGAATACAGGGTGCTACCTCAATGCTCTCTCTCTGCATGCTCTCTCTCCCGAATCTAATCATCCCCACTTCTCCTACTGCCAAATTCTCAAATGACTCTCCTCTCTTTACTTCGATTTTACTTTCTTTTTTTAAAGATCTATCCCTTCTCTTTTATTAAATGCAACAAATAAATTTTTTTTATATAATCAAACTGGCTCCTCACTGTCGTCTCGCTCCTCGTGGGGTCT
Organism: Trachelipus rathkii; assembly: GCA_015478945.1. Classification (NCBI taxonomy): domain Eukaryota; kingdom Metazoa; phylum Arthropoda; class Malacostraca; order Isopoda; family Trachelipodidae; genus Trachelipus; species Trachelipus rathkii. Next base: position 41,150 of record JABUQX010000416.1, on the reverse strand, counting down.
GCGTCTCCTCCGTCACTTCTCACACTCTCTCCTGGGTCCGCTCTCCCGTCTTGATGGCTGCTCCGGGGGCTCGCGTCGTACCTCGATAGCCCCCTCCGTACTGCTCCTCGTCTCTCCGTCGTTAAAGGTTTTGGCTGGCTTTTGACAAGTTTGAGTAGTCCATTGTCGCCAGATTATATTCCAAACTTGTATCCTTCCGGAATAGTTTCCGCTTAGTATATGTTTCGACCATGATTCGTTACACTGTATATATATCATAACCTTTCGCGTTACCCTTATCATCATTGTCTTATCTGCGTACCATATAGTATATACCGTGCGTTATAACGCTTTGTGTATGAGTTTATGTTTCAAGGACTTCGATAAAGGATCATAGCATTGAATAGAGATTGTGGTGAAATTGTCGTACAGGTCAACCAGTTAGCTTGTCCGGTGTGCACCAGGAGAGCTAAGAAGTTATACAGCAAAACTCTATAACCCGGGGGAAATAATCTGTTCTACTTTTTTTTTGCGCTAATTGGTATCTACAGTACATGCCTTTCCGACGTGCAGTGCTGACCACAATATTGAAAAAAATTTCAACTTGCTTCTTCTTCAAATTTTTACCTTCGAATAAACTTCTCCCCAATGTGTCAAACTGGATTGATTTCAAACGATAACCGATCCGGGGACCCTTAAACACCCCTTACACACACACACAGCGACACATACAAACATACACACATTGACGGCACAACCACATTATATAATATATATATATATATATATATAGATATATATTATAATATAAAACTATATTAATATAAATAATAATATAATGTATAAATATAAGTACGATTTTTTTGGGGAAAGAAATTGTATAATATATAAAACCAACAAAGTTAAAGTCCATATAAATATAAATATAAAATGCCTATTTTAGTTTTCAATAATAATAAATTATAAGTACTGTTATTGATATATATAAATATTATATATATAATATATATTATTATAAAAGTATGATATAATATAATATAATATGATATGATATATATATATAAGATATTGTACATACTAATATATATATATAGTCATATAATATAGATATACTATATATATAGTTATATATATATCATCTGGCAATAAATATATATAGTATATACTATATATTAATCCATATATATAAATATAATAATAATATTATTCTAAATATATAAATATTATAATAAGAGTATATAATATTTTATCATATTTAATAATATTAAATATATAATATATATAAATATATATATATAATAAAAATTGTAAGTTATATATATATAAAATAATATTAATAAGTATATATATAATTTAATCACAATTTCATCTTATAAAACCGATTTTTTATTAAATTTAAATGGGAAAGAAACATGTAAGATGGAATGCAACAAGCTCTAAAATATAATTATCTTATTTAATGAAATTATCTTCATTTAAGGAGTACAAGAGAACCATGTTAAAATAAAAATCAAAATCTCATGTTGTTTTTTCTGTAAGTGAGACTAGCTTTTCGTCTCATCTGTCGTGAAGGCGTTCTTTTCAAGCAACACCGCGAAACGAAGCTTTATGAAGCGTCAAACGCTGTGAAGTTGGATCTAGTTGGTTGTTTTAATATTTAATGGGTTACCTTGCCAAACAATTCCTTTGGTCGTACAATTCTGGCGGTACTTTGTGCCCCCTTACGCTAGAAACTAATTGGATGTTTCAAAAATCCAATTTTTGGTATAGAAGTCTATTTTTAAATTCGCTAGGTTGTATTATTGTAATGTTATTGGAGTTGTATATATTAATAGAATATATGACCACTATTTTGAGACCTACTATATCAATTAACTGAATATTCTCTTTACGATTATAAGTGTATTTATTGGATCATGATGTATATATTAATATGTATTATGGGTTGTATATGTTCTTTCATATGTGTGAGATTAATGCAGAGTTTGTGTTATGCTATTCAAGTAAATCCGTTATGCATAGTTGATTTTCGATTTGCCATCTAGATTTAAAATCTTTTTCTCTGGATTCTATAGTTGGATTTTATCTTGGAGGTCACAGATGTTGCAAGGAGTATGTGATACACACATTGTTGTGAGAGGTTTGCATTAAATTAGTATTATTTGGGGTAGCGAGAATAGAAATGATTTATTTAATATTAAATAGATTTTTTTAGAGGGGAATATTAGGAAATAGTGAGAATTAGTTTTAATGTTTATAGTAATCAATAGAATATATAAAATTAAATATAGTAGTACGGGTATATAAATATAAAAAAAAATGTCTGTATTCAACTGGAAATTTAGGATTAAGTGTCAGTATTAATATTACAAATATGACGAGAAATATATAAGAATTTATATTATATCCATTATCAATATCTGTAATGCTTCTTACTTTTAATTAAATAAATAAAAATATTCATTAATAGTTGTAGGAAAAAGAAAATTACAATAATTAAATGAATATATATATTATTATTATATTGATATCAATAATTCATAAAACCCAATTATTATTGGTATTATTAATTATTAATTTAATTTAATTAATTTATATTAATTATTATTATATATATTTATAATAATATTAATTATATATAATATATATATAATATATATAATATTAATATATATTATAATATAAATCTATCAAAACCATTGCAGATCCACGCCATACAGTGCTTTGTAGGTTTAAAACCATTTTAAAATAAACAAAAAAAAACATGCTCAGATCGAAAAAAAAACAAATTAAAGCCTAAATATATTTTCACATCTTGGTTCTTTTCATTTTCATAAACATTGAACTCAAGACTTCTGTCTTTAAAAGTTTTGGTATTTCTAGATGGGTTTAATAGTGTCATCGTCTAAAGGAGTGGGTCGAAAAACGTACCACACTTCTGGACCAACTACGGATGAGTACACATTCAAACAAGTATAAAAAAACTGCCAAGTATTTGAATTCGAATTTCTAAATCTTTCAAGAGGGTTCGTTAGAATACTGTTAAATCATCTAAAAAATGATTATAATTCTCTTTTTGGAATTATCAGGAAAAACCACTGCATAAATTCGAAAATCTATACCAGATATATATAAACAATACGTAACTCTATCTACCAAAAGGCAGCACTTTTTACTATTTGCGCCGTAGCGACAACTCGCAAGAGAGCTCATCTTAATTTGGCAAAGCACCCCAAAGATATAATTAGAGACTGCACTGGATAGAACAATGTTACTCTATCTTATAATAACCTAACCGTGTTTAAATAAACATACTGATACAGTACATCAAAATATAATATCGGTCTGGACAGCTACATTCCACATTTATCCCAAATCCACACACCCAACACCAAAATCTTAGTGAAACTTTTTAAATTTCTCAAATCACAAAATTTGTAAAACAGAGTGATAGTGCTACACCTAAGTAAGGTCTCGGAAACAAGAAATCATTTTTAAACACAAATTAAACAATACATAACACTCTAATAGTAATATTCATACTATATAGACTGCTGGGATGTGATAATAACTACTATGAGCCTGCAAGTACTAAATATTTTGATCCGCGAGGTATGGATTTGAATCGAATCAAACTATGAGTACCATATATATAAATAACGATAGGACATATAAAAAAGTAAAAGAACTATGCTATAGAGAATTGATCCTATAAAGAGGATGATAATATTTCATTATATATCATCAACCACACATAAACATAGGTATAAACTACTAATCGAACTACTATATATACGCACAACTCTATATATATAGTCGTATATATATACTGTTTAACCACACTTACATCACTGGGCCGTAAGTCGAACAAACCTGGAGTCAATACAATTAGTATAGTACTGCGCATTCAGATGTCCTTCTCATAGGGAGGATGCGGATGCAAAATGCATCTCTAATCTGTATTAAATATATATAATAATATAAAAAACAAACAATGTCATGATGAAAATCTTCCACTACATCACAGCAGTGTATAAATAATAATATACTTAGTATTTTTTAACATTGCAATTAAATTAATCAACAGTTGAAAAGTTTAAGTTGGCTTAGCAGTTGTTATAATAATACAAAATATAAAGATTCCCACCGGTTTCACTTACAACGTAATATAATACAAACATGCGCGGCTGCCAGAAAAATCATTCCTCAGCAGTTTTCGATCCGCTTTACACGAAAATATGAAACCATCACCGAAGATTGCTCGGAAACGAAAGAGGTATGTCAGGACGTCAAATAGGTATTTTCATAAGTTAGGGTATGCGATTTGAAATTGATTATATTCACCTATTAAACCACCATGGTAGCAATTCTTCTGCGAGCGTTTACTTTAAATAGGTCCCACACATCGGTGGTCGAAGACGTCCCGTAAAGGCAAACCACACCCCCTCAGAGCGGACCATATACTGTACTTATGGACCTTCAAGGTTTCAACAAATCTCTGTTTTACTAATTTATAGTAAAGTTATATAGGTTTAATTTTTATGAGAATACCTATATACATCTATAACTCTGCGTATCAAATATTTCTAGCAGTTGATTATATTAATTATTAACAAGTTCTTACCCAAATTCGTATATAATAAATGAGTATAAATTATTCAACCAAATTGCGTTCGGATGCACTATTATTAACAAGTATTTAGTGTCGCTACGTAAAACTAAGCCGAGTGAGTGGTAACAATAGGAGGTTAGTAAGATGCGTCGTAGGTTATCCTGAGTATTTAAGTGTGTAAAATGATTAGATATATCACCACAGAGGTAAAGCAAATATATTACGCAGCCATATTTATTATAAATATCACTATTTATATATTATTAATAGTATCCCATCGTGGCAGTGGATCGTCAACACTACTCGCCGGACAACCTAGCTTTGTAGAGCCACCAGGTTCACATACACTGACAAGCAGTTTAATAGATGAAAAATTTAATATAATATTCTATTATTTTTATATATATTATGAATAACATCAATACACCTTAGCGATATTCAAAATATTATATATAGCAAGTATATTGTTTTTATATAATACATAATAATTAATTATATCAAGAAATTTTATCAATAATATCCCTATTTTTAATAAAGATTAATAAAATTTCACAATTGCGCTGAGTGAGCTTATGCCAAAACTATACAGTAAAATTGTGATCACTAAACGATGGACCCGAGTGTGGACGGGTAGAGTGCGTCGTGGTTCCGGTACGGTGAATGATTATATTCACCACAGGAGGGTCAATATCTCGCGCTTTACTTTTACGTTATCGTGGCGTGGTCCGTCAAACACTCGCGGACAACTGCTTGGGCCCAGGTTCACCATCCCAGCAGTGTGAAAATTACTGTAGGGGTTATTTTTGAATACCTATTACACTGCGTTCAATTTATAGCAGTTGTTTTATAGTATATACTATATAATATATATATATTATTATATATATATATTATATATATATATATATATAATTATATAATATATATATATATATATATATATGCGTAGCCAGGGGCAGGTCTGAACCCCCCCTGAAATTATTTTTTAAAAAAAAATTTTAACAACTTGAGTCTCGTAATTTTAATTGATAATGAAGTAAATTAAAAAAATAATAAAGCAAATTAAGAATATATATTAATAGAATTGTGTAAGTCATATTTGTGATTATTGAATATTTCTTAGGTTTTATGGCTGTTGAAAACACAAAAAGAGAATTTCTAGTAAAGGCAATAATATACTACGAAGGTTAAAATAAATAATGATATCTGATTGTAACCAACCAGATATATGATGGTTGCAAAGCAGCAATGAAGCACATACGTTTGAGGTGTTCAGATCCGTTTGAAATTATCCGACGAAATGCATGTCCATCTGGCTGTTCACATTCATCTGTAGTTCAAACATTACAAACTTTATCGTTGTTGTTAAAGCAACTAGGTACTATTTGAGGTTACCAAGGAGGATCAGTATTTTAATTGGAAAAATTAGAAAGATATTTCATAAGATAAAATGGACAAAAGTAACAAGAAAGCTCGAAAACAACGGTGTAGTGGAAAGAATCGGGGTGTGAAATTGTTTTTATGATGTTTAGGAATGTATGTTTAGCAATTGTTTGAAGAGTTAGAGTAGCTCAGATTCTGTGGAATAATCAATACAATCCTTGGTGATTTTCCTTTTAGCCTATCGTGCGCTGGGCAGGTAAAACTCTTTGGTTTAACCATCTCAGAGCGTAAGGTTCAAATCACCTGGGACATAATGTTGTTTATTTACACATATTTGTAATGCGAGGCATTGCATTTTATTATTTTATTTTTCCATCCATACAATATGCAGCTCCCGATAAAATTACTTGTCAGCTCTTGCCCCTGGCCCGAAGTGTCAGAGCGGGGGGAGCTCCTCCGGAGGATAACTGATGGTGGAATATCATCAATCTTTGGTAGATTTCCTTTTAGGCTATCGTGGCTGGGAGGTAAACCTTGGTTTTAACAGCAGAGAGTAGGAGAGAGAGAGAGAAAAAAAAAAAACCTTTTAGATATTTTTCCAAATATAGTACTGATCCTTCAAAAATTTCAAACTTTGTAAAAGGTAGATAAAATTTTAAGTGAACTAAAACTAAACACTTGGCGTATGCCTGCCTAACAGTCTGTAACGCAATCTAGAGTGCTCAAAGCATCCAACCTAATATAAATACTTAGATATTTGTTTAATCTCAATCCCTAGCGGTAATATTTTTCTTTTTGATGATCACTTGACGAACTTGAAGTGTTGGTGTAATATTTAATATCCACAAGATCTTTATTTCAGTTTTAATATTTCAAATAGTATTTTAACAATTTAAGAAACATTAGTCTTTTCTGCGTTTAACTTTTTAAAAATTTATGGGCATAATTCGCAAGCTAGTAATCTGGCTATAAATGCTAATTACTAATAATAGTGCCGCTATTGCGCGCGTATTCAAAACATTCGTTCCTACTCTTATGTTTTCTTGAACAGTTGTTTCTTCCTTTTCCTTATTCTGCTGATTGACCTAACTTAAAGTATTTAAAACTGTCATACAGAAGGAAATGGTACCAAAACGTTATATTTTTTCTCTGGCAATAAATAGAAGCTTCGCTTATTCAATCGTTCTCAAAAGAAACCCTAATAATAAGCAAGCACAGACATCTTTCTACTTCTGATTTCTTTTTTTTCATTTCTGGTTGCTTATTACATCAACGAATAAGGTTTTGGAAACGGTTAGTCTCTTTCCAATTTTAATATGAAATAAATGTCTCATTCATTTGTAAATTGGCTTAGAAACTATTGCTGCCTAAAAGATTACAACACGCAAATGTATCTAAGAATGAAAGATTGACAAAATATATTTTTTATCACATAAAATATCATTTATGAACGTCAGGATTGTAAACGGCGAGTGTGTTTTTTTTAGTTTTTGTTGTCCGTCATTCGATTCTTATTGTGTTTCCTAAGTGTTAGTTAAAATCGTGATAGAATTTTTCCAATATCTAAAATAGTGAGTGCTCTTAACTATTTACTAAGAGCTATCAGTTATATTTTCTCAAGTTTTTTTCTCGTTTTCCTTCACATACCCATGACCATCTAGAGTATCATTCCAATCTCTTAGTCTTCAGCATGGCTTTCGCAGTTTTGATTTACCTGGTGATAGGTTTTTCTCGTTTTGATTTGTGGGATGCAACTCTTGGAAACAATGGGGAGTCTTGAGTATATAATCAATATTATTTATATTTACATCTATTTATATGCTATGAACTTTACTCTCCACATGCGATATATTCTCATTTTCTTGTCAGTAGACTTTTTTCTTTAGGTTCCCGATTCTATTTTTACTGAACTGGATAGAGTCCCTAATTATTTTATTTAAAAGTTAAAAAGGACTCCAAATTAGTTTCACTAGAAGGTCCTATCCCATCACACACTAAGCAAAATAGTAAAAAAAAAATATCTTATCGCAGTATTATAAGAGCACTATTCCAGAAACCAGAATTTCTTAAATTCCAAGAATTTTTTCCATTTTACTGTTACTTCAGATATACAAGAGTTTCGTCGTCTTCTGTATGTAATACTACACCAGAAATCTATTTGGATTCCTACATGATCTGGATTTTGTTGATCTTAAAACTAAATGGTATAAATTCCTCTCTACTCTTCATTAGTTTAGACTTTCCGTTTCCAACATAACATTGACAATTTTTCCCTCTTTTATAGCAACATTGCAATTGCAGGAGTTCTAAGGAACTGGCAACTTTATCGCATTGCATTTTCGATTTTCAAGCAACTCAAATGGTAAGACTATTCTCCCACTACTTTTGTGTGATGAATTGTTCGGAATTTTAGGTTTAAATATGTATTTTCTCCTTTCCAGGTTTTCAATTATGTCCTACGGGACACTCTTCCAATCAAGCATAATATTTTTTAGTTTAAATCTACTGATAACTTTTGAGAATTTCTGATGTACGGAGATAGTACGCCGCCTTTTTTTCTTTTTTTCTGACTTTTTCACGAAAACTTCTTAACCACTGCATGAAGGATATATTTATAAGCTAAAAAGTCTTCAACAAATTGTACAAAACACGATGAATTTTTAAAGAATCAATATATGCCACCTTATGTAAAAGTTTTAAATATCATGTTTTATTATCGACAGAATTGCTACAGATGAACTAAATCTACAACCATCTTACCGTTCGTGTAAGCCCCACTGATTTAATTAACAAGTCATATATTGCATCTTCAAAGATGTCCCCCAAAATCTGCTATTTTAAACTGCTTTGTAAGGAACTAAATTTACAACTATAGTAGCGTTAGCTTAAGCCTCACTGCTTTAACAGGTCATAAAAGCGCCTTATTTTCCAAGATGCCCCAAAAATATGTAAATTATTTTAAATTACTTTGTATTTTACTGTAATGGTTTATTGTAAATTAGCAAGAATAAAAAGAGCTAAAAAAACTGGAGTAAAATTCAGAGATTCAACACTCTCTACAGTATGATCTTGCAAAGTTTGTAATACTTTACAAGAAGTAACCTAACGGCTAACATCAAATAGTAATAAGTATTCTTTTCCTTCGTATCCCCTTAACAATAAAATATTGATTGAAAATTTATAAAAAACAACATCACAATCAACAACAAATATTTCCTATCATATGGATAGGCCTACATACCAGGGTTGTGGAGTCGGTTCAAAAATTTTCCGACTCCGACTCCACCCTCTTCAAAATTACCGACTCCGACTCCACTCTCTTCAAAACTACCGACTCCCCGACTCCGCGACTCCGACTCCAACTCCGACTCCGACTCCACAACCCTGCTACATACCAATAAAATCAAGTTGATTTCTCTCCGGAAAACTATTTTTTTCAACCAAAGCTTCCTCAATTTTCATGGCAAAACTGAGAAACTTCTGCTTTCGAGAAAAAAATGTTGAGAATATTGGAATGGTCTATATTAAATTTAATTAAAAACTTATGGGGTTGGCTTTCAAGGAAAGTTTATGCTAACCAGAAAACCAGAGACTTCACTATCAGTAATGACATTCATTATTAAATTTATCCTATTTTCATTTCTTTGTCATTAAACAGGAAAATAAAATTATTTGACTTATCCAAGTTAAATATTTAATATAAATAAAATCTAAGACAATCAGTTTGTCCATCTTGTACACCTTTAAGTAATTTTACAGTGCATAATATTGTCCAAATGAGTTCTAAATGACGTAAGTTCCCTAATACTTTCCTTCTTGACAAACTTTTAACTAATCCCCCCCCAAAAAAAATTAATTAAAAAAATGCACAGGGGAATATGCAGGAATTCATTGAAAATATTCAAGCGTTAGTGCGGAATGGAACATTCATCAGCCCTACAGAATTTAATGGTTCGTCCATTTTGCATTTCACTTACAGAGGGTATCTCGAGTGAATCTTCGACGGTACATTTGGTTTACTTTCAGGCAAGTTTATTTCTCTCTTCTCACCCTCTTTACATACTACAAGACACACAGCACTTTTAGATTTAGTATTAACAAATGATGAAAGTATAGTGGATGATGCCAGAATCAAAGGGAATTTAGAGGCAAGTGACCATAATACAATTAGATTTAACTTGAATGTGTTATTCGGGCCCAAATTGCAATGTAATAAGAAGAGATTGATGATTTCAGAAATGGTGATTATTGCAAATTTCGAGAGAGGCTTAATATAATTGACTGGAAGAGTTTGAAGACCAAAATTGTTTTGTTTTGTGGGAGTGAATAAATATTCATTTAATGGGCTTTAAAGATAAACCCATTAGGGTAATGAAGAGAAAACCTAGTTGGTGGAATAGAAAGATAAGATTCAAGGGTAGTATAGTAAGGAAGAAGACTTAGAAAGTTACATTAAAACTAGATCGAACTTAGTTACTAGGAAAGTCGAAGAGAGTGGCTGAAATTAATTTAGTAAGAAATAGTAGTAAGGACCAGAAAATGGTTTTCAAATTTTTATAATTTTAAAAGTTAGAATGGGACAATTAGTCCAATTAAAATTGATGAAAATTTTGCAAGTTTAGATAAGTAATTGGTTAATATTTTCAATCCTTATTTTGCATCAGTGTTTACATGAAGAAATAATTGACAATAGTTTGAAGACTAACGGTTCCGATGTGCATGTAATAAATTGGCTTACAGAATTTAAATTTGAGGTAAAAGAAATTCAATCTATACTGGACTACATTGGCCTCTTGATCACTCTTTTAGTTATGCATCCTGTGTTATTTTACCAAACCGGTTCATTTTTAACGGTTACCGGTTTCAGCAACCAATAGTTTTAGGCATTTTAGTGCTGACAGCTGACTGTTACGGTAAGAGGAGGTCCTTGACCATCAAAATGCAATAGAATGCATAGCAAAATTTATTCTCTCCAGCATGGGGGCGTAGATTTCAAGTTCTTTCTCTTCAACTAAATCTCATAAGGTTTGGTTTAACCTTGTTCGTATGGAATTACAACCGCCTTTAAACAAGAAATTCTTGATTTTATCATCCCAAATCGTGTGAAATCTTTTCTCCATGACATCAAAATCTCTCTTCTCTTTGAAAATGCAGTAACTTTCCTGGATTCTCCTTATAACTCATTTTCTGGTACTTACGACGGCACTACTGGTGTCTTACTTTCTGCTAAAGCTGAATCCATATTTTAAACCTTTGCTTTTAAAATTCCAATTTTGACAATTACAGAGTTATACATTTATACATTTATGCCTATCAATGTAATTTCTTCTAAATATGTGATTTCTGCTTCCTCTGAGATTAATACTATGGAAGCCTAATTGTCTTGTCGTCAAATGGTCCTGTGCTTCTCAAAACTAGCACTTCCAAGCTTGCACTCTATAATGGAAACTGCCTATAAACCTTGACCTATTCTTTCTGATAAAAGTGCGTTTCAGTCAACCTGAGGGGGAAAATAAGTGATTTCCTTCTCATCTCTATTTCCAATTAATCTCATTTCTTTCCAGTTTTCGAATCTAATCTTACCAGAAAGATTTGGAAACATCTTAAATCTTCTAATCTTATCAGAAGTTGCCAGAATAACTTCTGTAAGAAATGCTTGACTGGTGAATCTTCTCTCTGACTGTTTATCCTTTGCTATTTGACATTGTTAAATTTTAGCTTGGGGCCGATGTTAGCACCGAAGATTTTTTATAGAGAGTGGCCCAAAGCTTTATTGTCTGTTACTCTCTTTCGGTTTTTATCTTTCTCTCTCTGCAACCTTTTTTCTGAACTCTTTTCTGATCGTTTTGTAAGTGCTGTTGTAGATATTTACCTGCCATCTTTTAAATGTATCAGTAGTGGTGTTCCTCAAGGTTCGTTCTATCTCCAAGTCTTTTTCTACTTTTAAATGACCTTCAATCTGTTATTTCATTACTTATCTAATCTTAGGCCGACAACTCTATTCTCGTTTACTACTTTCATTTTGAAAGCATCCCGCTCAACCACAAAAACTTGATGCTAGGATGGTGGTCTAAGAGCAACTCACTTCGAATCTTTCTTGCATTTCAAATTGTGGCAAAAAAAACTGAGCTGTTTTCATTGTCAAAAAACTCGGTTCTTATATCTGTTTACTAGTTTTAATCTTCCAAGTAATAACATCTTTGAGAGCACACACCTTTTTAAAAACACGCAACTCTCTGAAAACTAACAACTCTTTGAAAACACACAACTCTGAAAACACACAACTTTTTGAAAACATACAACTCTCTGAGAATTCGCAGCTCTTTGAAAACACACAACTCAAACCTTCGTATGCCTTAAAGGTTTTTGGTATATCCATTTCCCACCAAACGAGCTTCTAAAAGGTTGAGTGTTCTAAGGCGCCTCTTATGTAGAATTACTAGTTACTAGAGTTACTAGTTCTGTCTTTGCTTGAAGTACGCATCACATACGTTTAATTTAATTCATATAATAACTCTTTTTAAAAGTGTGGAGTCTACTTTTTTTCGTCTTATCAACTTTCCCTCTGTCACTGAATCTCTCCACACAATTTTTCTCTGATACAATCTTATTTTTTTCGCAACAACTCTTTGACACCATTCTTAATGGTAATGAATGAGTCAAAGGAGATTTTACTCTCCATCAGCGGGATCCGAACACTGGACTCCGCGTCGCTGAGTTAACAGTAACCGGGCGCCTTATCCACTAGGCCATCCACGTTCCCAAAAAAGAACGTTTCAAGTCTAGCTTATAAAGCCCCCGGTCATTTATACTTGTGCTCCACTGGTAAAGAATGTAAGATTTCATTTTTCAAGTTTCCTCACTAACTTTGACATGTACAATATCAATAAAAGTTTCCAGCAACTTTAGTGCATCTTTTTTAGACATTTGTCCTTTTCTTTGTCCTTTATATCTAGGCTTTTTTCCTTTTAATTTAGGCGCTTGTACTTTATATTTAGGCATTTGTTCTTTTACCACCAGAATTGTTGTTAAAAAAATGTAAACAATTGAAAACTGGTCTTTGAGGTCAGTCAGCTGTCGTCGAGTGACGAAATATCGATCTACTTCACTGTCCTTATTTTGCTTACTATTTATTAAAAGCTATTATTTATCTTTAAAGTAAAACTAGTTTTTTTTCTGGTTTTTCGTCCGCTTCCCTTATAACTTTTATTTCTTCTCTTTCATATGTATCATAGAAAAAATATTATATGCAATGCATATGCTTTGGTTTACTCTTATAAATTGGATACATTCATTATTAATTAAATTTAGTAAAAGTATGTTATATATTATAATATATATATATATATATATATATATAATATATATATATATATAATATATAATAATATATATAATAAAATAATATATATATAATATAATATATATATAATAATATATATATAATACTATAATATATATATATAATATATATATAATTATAATATATATAATATATAAATAATAATATATATATAATATATATTATAAATAATATATAATATATAAGATATATACTATATAATATTATATACTACTATATATATTATATATATATATACTATATTATATATTATAATAATATATTATATTGATATTATATATATATATATATATATATATTATAATAATATACT
>JABUQX010000416.1:10000-15000 GCA_015478945.1 Trachelipus rathkii | reverse complement strand
AATAACAAAATTAAATAACTAACAAAATTAGAAGAAGAATGAAGAAGAAGAAGAAGAAGAAGAAGAGAAGAAGAAGAAGAAGAAGAAGAAGAGAAGAAAAGAAGAAGAAGGAAGAAGAAAACTAATTAACACAGAACACCGATTAGCAAAGACTTTACAGTCCACTCAAGGCTAGTCTGAGGGAAGATGAGGTCACCGGCTTAGAACGTTAGAAATAACCCTCTAAGCGGTGAACATAAAAAATGTTATTACAAATTAAGATGATAGTGTGATCGATGAGGTCACCGGGTTAGAACGTTATAAATAACCCTCTAAGCGGTGAACATCAAAACTGTTATTAAAAAGAAGTTATTAAAAAACTGTTATTAAACTGTTCAAAGAAGAAGAAGAAGAAGAAGAAGAAGAAAGAAGAAGGGAAGAAGAAGAAGAAGAAGAAGAGAGAAAGAGAGAAGAGAAAGAACTTGAAATTATAAATATTTAAACGTTATATATAAATATATATATATATTATATATATATATATATATTAATAAAATATATATATTATATATATAATATATATATATATATATATATATATATATATATATATATATGCCAGAGAAGAGAGAGAGAGAGAGAGGAGAGAGCAAGAGAGAGAGAGAGACGAGAGAGAGAAGAGAGAACGAGAGAGAGAGAGAGAGGAGAGAGAGAGAGAGAGAGAGAGAGAGAGGAGAGATGAGATGAGGAGAGAGGATAGAGAGAGATATTACTACTGATTTCTCCCGTTTTTTATTTTTTTGTTAAGAGAGCTTCACTGGAGTAATTGGAGAACATCAATGGTGTCTTGACCGAAAGATTCCACCCTCGATGTACAAGGGACGAGTCCGACGAAAGCAGCGACTTAGAAGGGGGAGTAGTTTAAAGGTAATGAACCAATACTTTATATATATATATATATATATATATATATATATATATATATATATATATTTATATATATATATATATATATATATATATATATATATATATATATTTATATATATATATATTTATATATATTTTCCAAACAGTCCAGTGGGGTTTGAAAACCCTTACCCTTCTGGATGTTATGCCACCCACTCTAGGGACTTTTTGAAAAATGCAATAAAAGCACGATTTATGCCAATTTACTGTTATATAAATCTATGTCTATTTTCGAATTTCAGATATTATAATAAAAATGATGAATTTATATTAAATAATATAATAATATATATATATATATATGTATTTATTTACATAATATATATATGTATATTATATATATATATTATATATGATATATATTACCGTTATATAGATATATATATATAATATATATATATATATATATATTATATATATATAATAATATATATTATATATATATAATTATATATATATATATTATATATATATATATATATATATATATATATATATATATTTATTTAAGAACATATTGCATATTCAAAATTGCAGACCGTGAATTTTATTTTATTTTATTTTTATTTTATTTTTAGCTAGCAAAAAATTCCGAGGATATTTCAAAAATATCAACCTTGAAACAAAAAATAACCTTTGAAGCTGACCTCCAAATAAAGGTCAATGAAAATATTGGAAGTACAAAAAATTCGTACGAAAATTGTAATCGTGACGATTTTCATTTTTCAAAATAGCTACTTAATTATAATTTATAGTAGTAACAAGGGGATTTTGCACGACGATGGTCAAAATGACCAACGCTGATTTTACCTTACCTTGACCTTTTTTGAGCCCCATTTTTTACCTGCCTTTGACCTTTTTGGGCTTGACCTTTTTGGGCTTGACCTTTTTTGAGCCCAAATTTTTTACCTGACCTTGACCTTTTTAGGCCTTTACCTTTTTGGGACTTTACCTTTTTTTCGACCAACCCTTTGGTCTTCCATGGGTCAATTTTGGCCCACGGTATTTTTCGGCAACCCTAATTTTTTGAGAACCCTAATTTTTTGAGAACCTAATTTTTTGGCAACCCTATTTTTTGAGAACCCTCAATTTTTGTTGGCAACCCTAATTTTTTGGCAACCCTAATTTTTGCAACCCTTCGAAGAAGGGTTGCGCCAAACGGTTGCGTAAGCAACCGTTGTACGTGTTGCCCCTCTATTTTAGCCACCCCTAATTTTTTGGAACCCTAATTTTTTGCAACCTTTCGAAGAAGGGTTGCGCCAAACATGTTTGCAACCCTTCGAAGAAGGGTTGCGCCAAAACGGTTGCGTAAGCAACCGTTGTACGTGTTGCCCCTCTATTTTACGCCACCCCTAATTTTTTGGCAACCCTAATTTTTTGGCAACCCTAATTTTTTCGGCAACCCTAATTTTTGCAACCCTTCGAAGAAGGGTTGCGCCAAACGGTTGCGTAAGCAACCGTTGTACGTACCCCACCCTAATTTTTTCGACCAACCCTTTGGTCTTCCATGGGTCAATTTTGGCCCACCCTAATTTTTGACCACCCTTTAGGGGCTTAGCCCTATTTTTTGATATTTCTGCCACACCTACACACGCCCGCGCACACACACACACACACACACACACACAACACACACATACATACCTAACCTAACCTAACCTAACCTAACCTAACCTAACCTAACCTACCTAACCACCTAACCTAACCTAACCTACCTAACCTAACCCCTAACCTAACCCAACCTAACCTAACCTACCAACCTAACCTAACCTAACCTAACCTAACCTAACCTAACCTAACCTAACCTAACCTAACCTAACCTAACCTAACCTAACCTAAACCTAACCAACCTAACCTAACCTAACCAACCTAACCTAACCTAACCTAACCTAACCTAACTAACCTAACCTTAGCACAGCCTACACCTAGCCTGCCACCAGCCTTACCTGCCTACACCTACACCACACTAGCTACCACCAGCTTTACACTAACAACCTACACTAGACTCCACCCAACCTTCACCTGCGACACCTATACCTAGCTAACGTGCCCCTACAAACTTGATGTCTTACCTTGTTTGACCATGATATTTCAGCCTTGACCCTGCCATATACCATGGGTCAATTTTGACCCACGCTAACTTGATGGCTTTGATGGTTCCCAATCACCGTAAGAAGTATCTAGTGATGTTCTATTAGTATTCTATGATTATTCTATGAGTGCTGGGTGAGTGCCAGGTGAGTGCCAAGTAAGTGCCAATGAGTGCCAATGCGTAAAGTGAGTGCCAATGAGTGCAAAGTGAGTGCCACATAGTGCAAGTGAGTTGCCACATAGTTGCAAGTGAAGTGCACATGGTGCCAACTGAGTGCCACTTTTTTCAACCCTTTTCTAGCCTCCCCTGAGCCCCGAATAGCACCTAATATGGGTATCTACCCCTAAGTAATAAGGTATGAGGAATCGATTGGTGTATATTCAAGTTTGCTAGGATGCTTCGCTACTATGATTAGTATTTTTCTACCACTTCATAGCCCTAATTATATATAATATATATATTATATATATATATATATATATATATAATATATATATTATATATATATATATATATTATATATATATATATAATATATTATATATATATTACTTGCACACGCACCTACACACATTAACACTTATACACTTATACACACATTCACATACACACTTATAAACACTAGGATACTTATAAGCACTTACACTCGCCATAGACACTTACACTAAACCATAGACACTTACATTAAACATTACACTTACATTCACACCCACACACAGATACCATTACACTTACCACTCACACACTTCGATATTTTGATGTCTCAAACTTTGATGCCCTCACTTTGATGCCTCAACTTTGTTGCTTCAGCATTAATGCCTAGCATTGATGCCTCACTTTGAAGGCTTCATCTTTGAGGACTCATTTTATGAAAGTGACAATATTGATACACACAAACCTATATGATGATTCATCTTTGATGACTCATCTTTTGTCTACCTCTAGATCATAAGCTTCCCCCTAGACCGCAGCATGATCCCACCGCGCGAGGGCCCACGACCCCGCACCCGCAGGGCGACCCGCCGCGTCCCCGCCGCAGCGGGCGCCCGCAGGCGCAATATTTCCGCGTAACCCCCGCCGCGTGCGCCCGAGGCGCAATATTTCCGCGTAACCGCCGCCGCGTGCGCCCGCAGGCGCAGTATTTCCGCGTACCCTCCCGCCGCGTGCGCCCGCAGGCGCAATATTCCCCGCGGGCGAACGGAAAATATGATATCAATGTAAAACTATTCAAAGAAATTCTTTCAAATATTACTATGAGGTCATTATGTTTTATTTCAGTACTTAAACATTTTGATAAAAACATTTTCGCACATAAAACTGTAAACTCATTACCCAGACCTATATTTAACACATATTTTATTAACATTATTTTACTTAATACTTTTTACTTAATACTTTTATTTATAAATTTTTAAAAATTGTATGTAAGAGAAGAAAAATTTCAGAGTGTCTGAGTATATAAATCATTATTTACTACAAGTTGTACGAAATTTTACTAATAAACATTAACATTAACATACCTTTTAAAGCAGCTAAATCAGTAAATCAATAGAGGTGTTACCTGACCCAAAGGGGGGATTAGTATGCTTTTGTTTTACTGCTTTACTGCTTTAACTCATGTTTTACTGCTTTAACTCAGTGTGTTACTGCTTTAACTCATATGTTTACTGCTTTAACCATATATTTAGTAACGTTTTACATACCTAAAGCAGTAAATCAGTAAATCAATAGATGATGTGACCTAACACCAAGGGGGGATTAGTATGCTTTGTTTTACTGCTTTACTGCTTATAACTCATGTTTACTGCTTTAACTTTCTGCTTTACTGTTTTTTTAACTTTCTGCTTTTACTGCTTTAACTTTTCCGCTTTTACGTGCTTTAACTTTCTGCTTTACTGTTTTAACATATATTTATTAACATTATGTTTTTTTTTATTATTTTTTATTTATTATTTTATTT
>JABUQX010000416.1:0-7500 GCA_015478945.1 Trachelipus rathkii | reverse complement strand
ATTCATTGGTATAACAATGTAATGAATTACGATTACGTAATTTAGATAACACATCATGTCTTCTTCATCTGTCATTAACATATCGCCCTACGTACCTCTAGCATATATTTCAGTTGCATTAGGCCTGAAATGTAGAAATCCAAATGATGTAGGTTCAAATACGGTTGTTTCATTATTTCTCTCCCATAATCTAACTTCCAAGCTGATTATGTTTTGATGTTTATAAATGATAGAGTAAGTTGCTTATCGCTGGTTTCTTCGCAGGTAATAGCTGTTTCGGTCCAGTTTAAAGTTGAGTTGTTTTAAAGTATTCTGTAAGCCATTCTTCAGTGTGATTACATATACAAAGTAATTCATTTGGACTCACGAAAATACGCTTGGTATTATAACAGGGTGATTGGGTAGCACACTTGAAGAATTCAAATCCATCAGGTTTTCTTTTATATAAGAATGAAACCCTACTTCCGGGGATCTTGATTTCCCACTGGACAATGTCCTGTATTGAGGTATACCTGTTAAGGTGAATCATGATATACACTTAGTGAAAATAAAACACTTTTATTACAAATCAGAGAACTTGTGCACAGCTTAACAGCTAAAACGAGTATGATTTAAATGAGTTTGGGTCTAAAACATCCGCCTGCTCAAATATAATTTTTATCCAATCAGAGGTAGGGCTCAGGATATGAAAAATCAAATAGCGATAAAATAATTCTCGACCAATCACATACGAGGTCATATAGAGATAAGGATTACTCCGTCCACTCACAAGAAAGGTAAACATTTCCTTCTTACCTGCTTAAAGGATCTTACCGATCCAGCATGTCTCAGTTTAAATAATTTATAAAATAATAACATTGATTCTTGTCTATTACTGAAATTACCTTTATGACTGGGTATTAGGTAAATCCGCCTGTGAATACAAAAAGCCTATTTAAATTAGGCCTAAATCTTAGGCCTACGTTAGTTATTGCACCAACATTCTTTACAAGAAAAAGGTCAGTTTGAAATATATTTTGGACCTGGAATTAGGGCCTTAATCGCCCCGGGGTACAAAAAGGCTTATCCTAAATTTAGGCCTAAAGTAGTTATTTCAACACATTTTACAGAGAGAGGTCAGTTTCGTATCTGTAAGGAGTGCGGGTTGTTGTGTTTTCTCGTGATGGATTGTCAATGTACATAGATAAAATAATAATAATAATAATAATAATAATAATAATAATAATAATAATAAAGAAAATCCGAATTATTTAAAAAACTTTGAAATATTTTTAGTTAACATCGAGCGAATAATATAAATGTAAGTGAATAATTGTTATTTTTAAATAAAAACTTAGAATGATTTTAATAAAATACATGTTATGTTAGCAGAGAAGAACTTATTTTGTTATTTTATACTTATTACATGGCGGTTAAAGATGATGTAAAAGCAGTAAGTCAATTAAACAAAATCGTTGGCATAGCGGGAGGTGTAGAGGCGCTGCTAGGGCTGGCCTTACTGATTTTCGGATTAATGCTTTAAGGTACGTAAAATATATGTTTTTAATAAAATTTCATAAAATTTTAGTAAAAGTTATTTTAAAACTTGATAGTTATAAAATTTATAAACAAAAAGTATTAACAGTTAATAATAAATTCTTTGTACTCAAAGAAATGATGATTTATTAAGAAGTCTTTAAGAAAACTTGAAAAATTTTAGTTATATTGAATAGTAATATAAATGTTACGTGTTTATAAAACATAAATGTTTTAATAAATTATACGTTATATCGTGTAAGTGAGTGTGCGTGTGTGTGGGTGTGTAAGTGAGTGTGCGTGTGTGTGGATGTGTGTGTGTGTGTGTGTGTGTGTGTGTGTGTGTGTATGTAAGTAAATCTGTGTGTGACTGTAAGTAAATCTGTGTGTGTAAGTAAAATCTGTGTGTGTAAGTAAATCTTGTGTGAGTGTATTAAATCTGTGTGATTGTAGTAAATCATGTGTGAGTGTAAAGTAAATCTGCTGTGTAAGTAATCTGTGTGGAGTTAAAGTAAATCTGGTGTGTGATTGTGTGTTGTGTGTGTGTGTGGTGTGTGTGTGTGTGTGTAGGTGTAAATGTAAGTGGTCTATGGGTTAAATGTAGAGTGTCATAGTGAATTGTGATGTATAGTGTATAGTGAATGTGGTTAAGTGTAAGGTGTGTGTGTGTGGTGTGTGTGTGTGTGTTGTGTGTGTGTTGTGTGTTGTGTGCGGGTGTGTATGTGTGTTCTAAATAATAATAACAATAGGCATGAAGTAAATAACACTAAGTATAATAATAAAAAAATAAAAATAAATAATAATAAAAATAAAATAATAAAAATTAAAAATAAAAAGAAATAAAAGAACTAAAAATAAAAAGAATTAAAACAAAAATAATAAATATAAGTAAAATAAAAAAAAATAAAATAAAAGAATAAAAGAATAAAATAAAAAAGATTAAACAAAATAAAAAAATAGAAATAATAAAAAAAAATATTTAAAGAAAACATAATTTTAATAAATATATTTTAAAGCTTTAAACAGAAAGTTAAAGCAGTAAAGCGGAAAGTTTTTAAAGCCAGTAAGCAGAAAGTTAAAAAACAGTAAAGCAGAAGTTAAGCGTAAAACATGAAGTTAAAGCAGTAAAGCAGTTAAAACAAAAGCATACTTTAATCCCCCCTTGGTAGTTAGGTCACATCTCTATAGATTTACTGATTTACTGTCTTAAGGTATGTAAATTAATAAATATATGAGTTAAAGCAGTAAAACATATGAGTTAAAGCAGTAAAACATGAGTTAAAGCAGTAAAGCATGAGTTAAAGCAGTAAAGCAGTAAAACAAAAGCATACTAATCCCCCCGAGGTGTTAGGTAACACCTCTATTGATTTACTGACTTTACTGCTTTAGGTATGTAATGTTAATGTTTTAGTAAAATTTCGTCCAATTGTAGTAAAATAAAATGATTATATCAGACACTCTGGATTTTTTCTTCTCTGTAATAAATTTTGAGATGAATATATAATAAGAAAGAAACTAGCTAAAAAATATTTAGTAAAAGTAACGTTATAAGTATATGTGTTAATATAGGGTCTGTAATGAGTTACAGCAGTTTTATGCTTCAGCGAAATGTTTTTAATAAAAATGTTTAAGTATGAAATTAAAAATGAATGACTCATAGTTTATTTGAAAAGAAATTCGAATAGTTTACATTGACATCATATTTTTCGTTCGCGCGGGAGATATTGCGCCTGCGGGCGCCAGCCGCGGCGGGCGGGTACGCGAAATACTGCGCCTGCGGGCGCACGCGGCGGCCGGTTACGCGGAAATACTGCGCCTGCGGGCGCACGCGGCGCGGTTACGCGGAAAAATTTGCCGCCTGCTGGGCGCACCGCTGCGGGCGGCGGACGGGCGGGTCGCCACCTGCGGGTGCGGGTCGTGGGCCTCTCGCGCGTGGGATCATTGCTTGCGTCCTAGGGGGGAAAGCTTATCGATCTTAGAGGTAGCAAAGATGAGTCTCAAAGATGAATCATCAATAGGTGGTATCAAAAGATGACTTCATCAAGATGAGTCCTCAAAGATGAACCTTCATTGAGGCATCAATGCTGATGCATTAATGCTGAGGCAACAAAGTTGAGCAACAAAGTTGAGGCATCAAAGTTGAGACATCAAAATATCGAGTTTGTGTGTGTGTAAGTGTAAGTGTATCTATGTGTGTGGGTGTGAATGTAAGTGTATAATGGTTTAATGTAAGTGTCTATTGGGTTTAGTGTAAGTGTCTATGGCAAGTGTAAGTGCTTATAAGTGTCATAGTGTGTATAGGTGTCATAGTGAATGTGTTGTATAAGTGTCATAGTGTATGTGTGTAGGTGCGTGTGCAAGTAATATATATATATATATAATAGTATATATATATATATATATATATATTATTATATAATATAATATATATAATTATATATATAATATAGCTATAAGTGGTAGAAAAATACTAACTCCATAGTCGGAAGCATCCTAGCAACTTGAAATATACACCAATCGATTCCTTCATACCGTTATTACCTAGGCAGTAGATATCCATATTAGGGCTATTCGGGGCTTCAGGGAGGCTAGAAAAGGCTGAAAAAAGTGCCACTCAGTTGGCATATGTGGCACTCACTTGGCACTATGTGGCACTCACTTGGGACTCATTGGCACTCTCACTTGCACTTCATTGCACTCATTTGGCACTCACTTGGCACTACTGGCACTCACCCAGCACTCATAGAATAATCATACGAATACAATAGAACATCACTAGCTAACTTGCTGTACGGTGATTGGGAACATTCAAAGCCATCAAGTTAGCCGCTGGGTCAAAAATTGACCCAGGTATGATGCGAGGGTCCAAGGCTGAAATATCATGGTCAAACAAGGTTAACACAAAAAGTTGTAGGGGCACGTGTAGGCTAGGTAATAGGTGTACGCTAGGTGAGGTGGGTGGAGTCTGGTGTATTGTGTAGGGAAGGCTGGTGGAGCTGGTGTAGGTGTAGGGTGTAGCTAGGTGAAGGCTGGGTGGAGGTTAGGTGTAGGTGTAGGGCTACGGTTAGGTTAGGGTTAGGTTAGGTTAGGTTAAGGTTAGGTTGTCTAGGTTAGGTTAGGTTGGTTAGGTTAGGTTTAGGTTAGTCTATAGGTAGGTTAGGTCTAGGTTAGGTTTATTATGTTAGGTTTAGGTTAGGTTAGGTTGGTTAGTTAGGTTAGGTGGGTTTAGGTTAGGTTAGGTTAAGGTTAGGTTAGGTTAGGTTAGGTTAGGTGGTTAGGTTTAGGTTAGGTTAGGTTAGGTTTAGGTTAGGTTTAGGTTAGGTTAGGTTAGGTATGGTATGGTGTGTGTTGTGTGTGTGTGTGTGCGCGGGCGTGTGTAGGTGTGGCAGAAATATCAAAAAATAGGGCTAAGCCCAAAAGGGTGGTCAAAAATTAGGGTGGGCCAAAATTGACCCATGGAGGACACAAAAGGGTTGGTCGAAAAATTAGGTCTGCCGATACATACAACGGTTGCTAACGCAACCGTTTGGCGCAACCCTTCTTCGAAGGGTTGCAAAAATTAGGGTTGCCGAAAAAATTAGGGTTGCCAAAAAATTAGGGTTGCCAAAAAAATTAGGGTTGCCAAAAAAATAGAGGGGGCAAAACGTACAACGGTGCTTACGCAACCCGTTTGGCGCCCGCCAAACCCTTCTTCGAAAGGGATTGCAAAATTAGGGTTGCCGAAAAAAAATTAGGGTTGCCAAAAAATTAGGGTTGCCAAAAAATTAGGGGTGGCGTAAAATAGAGGGGCAACACGTACAACGGTTGCTTACGCAACCGTTTGGCGCAACCCTTCTTCGAAGGGTTGCAAAAATAAGGGTTGCCGAAAAAATTAGGTTGCCAAAAAATTTAGGGTTCTCAAAAAATTAGGGTTGCCAAAAAATTAGGGTTCTTCAAAAATTAGGTTGCCGAAAATACGTGGCCAAAATTTGACCCATGAAGACCAAAGGGGTTGGTTCGAAAAAAAAGGTAAAATGTTCCCAAAAGGAAAGGCCTTAAAAGGATCAGGTCAGGTAAAAAATTTGGGCTCAAAAAAAGGTCAAGCCCAAAAAGGTCAAAGGCAGGTAAAAAATGGGGCTCAAAAAAGGTCAAGGTAAGGTAAAATCAGCGTTGGTCATTTTGACCATCGTCGTGCAAAATCCCCTTGTTACTACTATTTATTATACTTATTATTATACTAGATTATACTTATGCTACTTTACTAGATCCACACCCGCATAATTTAAAACAACATTTACAGACTTATTGTCCAACCCCTTTACTGCGATGTTGTCTGTCTTTTGTTCGACACAAGTATCGTAGTTTCCTCTACCTTCCAACTTTAGCTTCCTGTCTGCTTTTTTTTTGTGTTTCTTTTGGATATCTTTGGAGCATATATTAAAATGTTTTTAGAAATTTCCTTCAAATTTATAAAATAATAATAATAATAATAATAATAATAATAATAATAATAATAATAATAATAATAATAATAATAATAATAATAATAATAATAATAATAATAATCTATAATATAATTAATAAGAATTAATAATAATAAAATGCCTTTGGAGTCGGTAAATTTTATTTTTTGCCGCCTCGACTCGGCTCCATCATTTAAAAGTGCCAGCTCAGATTGCACTCCGACTCCCGGGCTCCGGCCAGGCTTGCCCCAATTTTCAAACATTAGCAGTAATCGTAAATGCATGAATAAATTATGTCATAACATCAATTTCCGATTGTCACGTTACATTTTTTAAATACTTTTGCTTCGCAATAAAAAATGCAAAGTATGTATGATAGAAGTAGTAGTAGTAGTAGTAGTAGTAGTAGTTAGTGGTGGTGTAGTTGTAGTAGTTAGTAGTAGTAGTAGTAGTAGTAGTAGTAGTAGTAGTAGTAGTAGTAGTAGTAGTAGTAGTAGTAGTAGTGTTGAATAAAAAAACTATCATTATTTATAACTTTTTTCGTCTTCATTTCAATTCAATTCTATGTTTATATTTATTTATTTTTATTTAATTTATTTATTTTTTTTTTTTTATTTTTTTGCATAAGATATTCGAAATAAGATTTAGAATTCCAATTTAAAAAGACTTTGAGAAAAAAAATAATATTTCAGAGTTTTTTTTTTATATATATTTATCTCTGTTTCAATTTTTATACAAATTTTTTTTTTTTTTTTTTTAAGGCACGTTAATTTAAATTGGATATTTATGAAGCTGAAAATGCTTTTAAAAAAAAAAAAAATTTGATTTTTATTCGATATTCAATCATCAAATTGGAAGCTATAAATTTTGAGCACCTTGTTTACAAGTTACAACCACCTTTATTGCTTGTTTTAAACAATATGTGTTCCTTATGTGGTGTTATACACCATATATCTCGGGTGGTTTCATCCTTACAACGGGACTAGCCAAATGGTCGACACGACATCAAAAAAATTTCCCGTACAATCCGCCGCAGGCTGTTAGGTTAGGTTAGTTTAGGTTAGGTTTGGTTAGGCGTTAGGGTTAGTTAGGTTAGGTTAGGTTAGGTTAAGGTTAGATTAGGTTAGTTAGGTTAGGTTTGGTTAAAGCTAGGTGTAGGTTAGGCTAAGTTAAAGACTTAGGTAGTTTAAGTTTACATTAGGTGAGTTTAGGTTAGTTCAGTTAGGTTAGGTTAGGTCTAGTTAGGTTAGGTTAGGTTAGGTTAGGTTACTTTAGGTTAGTAGATTAGGTTAAGATTAGGTGGTTAGGTCTAGGTATAGGTTTTAGGTTAGGTTACTTAGGTTAGGTTAGATTAGGTTAGCAGTTAGTTGTTAAGTATAGGTACAATTTGTTGATAATCATAGTTTTTGCCCTAAGTAGAGCTATACGGCACTAAGATTATTGTGTTTTCTAGTTCTTGCTCATGGAAAAGTGACGTACCAACTCTCTGGTACTCTACAAGGTGCATATCGTAAAATACCTGTATCAATCTCATATTCTCCTC
>JABUQX010000415.1:47500-64100 GCA_015478945.1 Trachelipus rathkii | reverse complement strand
ATAGAAGGCATGCATACAAAATGTATTGAACTCTCAGTGTCATTTTTTGAACATACTCTTCCATCGTTGGTATTAACGTATTAGGTCCGTTTCGAGATATGTTTGATATCGTTTATTTCTCACTTTGAGTCCTGTATGTGACTATGTGAGTAATGAATTTACGAAACATGCGCTGGCAGAATGGAAAATAAAATAAACTCTCTATCTTTCAAGGTTCACATAGTTTGAGATTTAGGTGATTAACGCGTAAATCTTCAGTTAACGTTTTATAACTTGAAACACTAAATCTTTACATAACTGACCTGCTTCAAATTTTTTGTTTAAGGCCATGAACATCAGTAACAATTTGTAAAGACCTCCCAGTTATGAAAATATTTTTCATAAAATATTTTATTTCACCAGTTCACATAATGTTCATATACGCTTTAATTTTTAAATACATTTTTATACAATATTCAACGCTCTAAATATTATAAATCCGCCGAGGAAGACCTCTGATCATATTCTCTTAATCGGCGTCGAGGAATTATTCGCTTAAACCAGCTTCATGACATTTCTCTTTCTAGTTTTATGGGGTTCAATAATTGGGTTGTATAGTCTGATATTTTATTTTCCGGATGTAGATCCATAGAAGCCGATGAAGGCAACGTTAAATAGAAATGATCTTCACTCTACCATGTCACGAAAGTAACACTGATCATGTTTTTGTAATTTCACGTAGCAATTCTATGATAACTATTAAATCTTCGACTGGGTAATCCCTACTCCATTTGACAAGATACTGTTTATTTTTTCTTTCCCTTTAAGATCCTAATATTTTTTTCTCATTTAATTCAAAGTCTTCAAGAATAAATGTGTTAAATATTTCTGTAATTTCTTGTTTATAGAACCAGCCTTTTATTCTTTTCAACCATCTAATCCTCAAGATAGTATAAATTTAACCTGTCTCTCGGAAATTCTCTGATGGTATCTACTTAAAACTTCTCTCGACCATCCAGCTTCATACCCTTTTCTGAAATTTTTCATCAACCCTAGAAACTCTCACATAATCTCCTACTTTAATACCAGTGTTATCTTTTATTTTTCCCATTGTGTTGATCTAGGTACAATGAGGTTTATGTCTTTACATCATCTGGGTGGTTCTTCTTATATTGTTCTCATCGATAAGAACATATTATAAATATAGCAAGTCTTGGGCAAGTATAGTCCCCACAAGAAACACCTAGACATTCTTCGTGTAAACCAAATGGCATTCTTTCTTTTAATAGTTATAACAGAAAATGTGCCATCTAGCAGCTTTTATTAACTGAAATGTGTTCTAGTACCCTATATCATACTCTGTTAACTATTTCTTGAAACTCTTTACCTTAAAAATTCTGTACCTTTATCTGTCCACATCATTTGAGGATATCTGCCATCTTCATTTTATAATTTCTCTGACTGCAGCAGCTACAGTCTGAGATTATTTATCCTTTAAAGCCTTCAATCTTAAGTATCTGGAATATACATCTTCACAAAAAGAATGTATTGATACCCTTCATTGTAAACTTTATATTTTATCATTTCAGTCAAATCAAGTTGCCATACATTATCTAAATGGGGTGCTATGGGTTTTCGTGTTGGAATATTTTTTTCGTATAGGTTTATGTAGGGTAAAGCTCCTCACATTGGTAAATCAATTTTTCCAATTCCTTTTTTATTAACATGAATGACAACTGAAGCGAACCTTGAAAGCCTCATAACTGTAAAGGCTCTTTCAGCATCAACAGTAATATTATTCAGACGCCTCCTTAGCTTCATGGACTCAAATGACGTTAGACAATAAAAATCATCATTCATTTATACCCGAAAGGATACTATAAAAACCGAATGTCTATATGAAATATTTTTATTTTTTAACATAAAATAATAAACTATTTTAAATTACAATCTAAAAAAATAACCATGTAATGACTCAGAAAGGATAACATAGGTATATACATAATTTCACATTCAAATATCTACAATCACATACCCAAATCTAAGATAAAATAATTAGGCAACTAACTGCCATTTTGAAGCAATGTATGGTTTTTCTATTATTCTTTCTGCACTTGAACGTAATGTACTTCTATTTATCAAATTTAATCTATCCGATGCAAAAAAAGTACCAGAGGACTCACGTCAGGTCTAGGAGACATTGGAATATTATCCAGTTCCGTTAATCTTTGTTTATTCTGGATTAAAGTTCTCGGGAAATTAATAGTTTGAAGTTCTTGTTTGATCCTGCTCCATCCTGCCACACGAGCCTTCTTCCAATCACGCGAGAGATCAGATATCAAGTCAACTCAACAATATTCGATCCCGCTATTGTTTCTCCGTCAATAATGATTTGCCCGAGCTCATTCCAGGTAAGCTGATCTTTTAAAATCTTATATAGAGCTAAACCCGTTTTCTTATTCCTCATTGGTAAGCTTTCCTTGAGTACATTTTTAAAATTATCTTCTCTTTTTACTTCAATCTTAGTATCTGATGCTGGAGCTGAATCTTTAAGGTGAATTTAATACAACTTTTAGAATCGTATCCTAATTTTTGTATAGCATTTTAATATAGGGATTATTTTTTCATGATTGTTAACATCAGAGTTTAATTCTATGATGCAGTCGCTTCTCGATATTTATCTGCCTCAACTTGCGGATCATTAAACTAACAAGGCTGCTGTTGAACATATGGTTGATTAAGGTGTACCCTATCTGTTGCAGTTGAGGGTTTGTTGAGGCTGTTCGAACTGTTGTTGTTGTTTGCTGTTGTTGTTGTTGTTGTTGTTGTTGGTTGTTGGTTGTTGTTTGTGTTGTTGTTGTTGTGTTGTGTTGTGTTGTTGTGTTGTTGTTGTTGTTGTTGTTGTTGTTGTTGTCTGTTGTTGTGGTGTTTGTTACGTTGCTGATTGATGCTGTGGCAGAGGTAGGTTCTGTATTATAGTTCACTCTCTCATAATCGCATGAGGTAAAAAACCACTACCTTCTCTTATTGGTTATCAAAGGGCTAATGAACGGAAGCAGCTAAAGTAGGCAAACACTCTCCGCCTTTAATTGTAATAGCTTATTTTTATTTTTAAGCTTTCTTACGTTACCTTTTAATGATGCTTCTATGACGACGCAGCTTTACTTCTGAGGTCTGTTTACCAGAACATTTCCTTATAAGAATTTAGAATATACTTCAGCTATACAATGTACAAATTTTTCATCTTCCACAGATCAGTTTACGTTTTCCAGAAGTTTCACGGTTTTTAAATTTCTCTCATAAGAGGTAAATAATTTGCTACTAGAGTACTCATTATTCAGGTATGTATAATGTCTCAACCTCGTTAGGTAAGATATTTGTACGCAGCAACACTATGCGTGTTCTTAGGATGAAGCTCGCAGAGTAAATAACCGTGAGTTATAGATGTAACTTCTTTATAATACTTTTAGGAACTCTTTACGCTGAGTAGGGAACATTTGTGTGGCCACAACATTGACTTGGCTTATATCTCTTCTTTGCCCAAACAAGATTAAATACTGTGTATTTAAAGATACATCACGCATATACTTATTTTGATGAAATATATTCTGAGTTATAAAAAATACAGTGACGTTTAAAATGATCGAGAGTAAACTGTAAAGGTTTCTGCTATATCCTCTCATTCAATTTATGCATCAAATCGTCAAGGATTATAATTTTATGACCCGGTAAACATTGAAGAGCTTTTATATCATATAAGCCTTCGTGAAATTGAATTACATCTTTGTAATCATTAAACTTTTCTTGGTAAACACTGTAGCACCAAATGATTTTAACAGGCTTTTGCTCGAAAATCTCAACCTCTTTTAAAATGTTTAATTTCAGAGCAGGTGGACTCTCCTGTAGGAACAGACACAAGACATGTGCAGGAGCGCAGACCAATAATTTACCAACGTCCATTTAGGTTACACCAAAACACTAATGAAACAAGAAAGGTCTCAACTTATGTTATAAATGCTTTAAAAAAAAAAAATTTGTTTTCTTTTCATGCTTTTTATCCAAAGAACTTATTTATTATACTAAAGAGAAAGAGACTTGAATCAATAGATCAATAGATCAATAGATCAATAGATCATGGAAGGGTAGGAGGGCAGTTTGATTAACTGATTTGATTTACCGCTTTACTTCGATTTACTGATTACTGATTTACTGATTTACTGATTTACTGATTTACTGCTTTAGGGTATGTAAAACATAACAATTTTAATAGAAAAAATATGACTTGAATCAATAGATCAATAGATCAATAGATCAATAGATCATGGAAGGGTAGGCAGGGTGCTGGATGGTGTTTGATTTATCTGGATTTATACTGAATTTACTGGCTTTAGGTATGTAAAAGCATAACAATTTTAACAAAAAATATGACTTTAATCTCAATAGATCAACTAGATCAATAGATAATAGATCAATAGATCATGAAGGGTGGGTGGGGCTGGAAGTCAGTTTGCATTTACTGATTTACTGATTTACTGCTTTACTGATTTACTGATTTACTGATTTACTGATTTACTGATTTACTGATTTACTGCTTTTGTGTATGTAAAAACGCAAATTTTTTACGGTTATACAACATAATAAAATGAAAGATCAATTTTATGTTAAAACAAATGTTTTAACCAAATTACGCAAAAAATAATAAAAGTTTTAAAAATATATTTTTCTTTTTTTAAATAAAAATAAAATTGTAAAATAAAACTTATAAAATAAATAGCAAACAATATATTATAGTTGACGTTTATAAAAAGAAAACGAATGTATATATAATATGAACGATCTTTCCCATCCCATAGAAACTGGATTGACTGTATATATATATATATATATATATATATTATATTATATATATATATATAGTATATATATATATAATATATATATATATATATTATCTATATATATATATATATATTAAATATATATATATATTATATATATATATATATATATATATATATTAATATATATTATTATATATATATAATATATATATATATATTATATATATATATATATATATAATAATATATTATATATTAAATATATATATATATATCATATCAGGGTTGGGTTCAAGTACAATTACTTGTACTTGTACTTGTACTTAAGTACATTTTTGGAGTCCTTGTAAAATTTCTAAAACCAACTGTACTTGTACTTGTACTTGTACTTGAGCCTTTTGTACTTTGTACTTGTGCTTGGTACTTGCAAGTACTTTTGCATTTTAATATTCAAATCAATTTTTTTTTCTTTATCATTTCAACGTATTGATATTATTTTTTTTTTTTTTTAATAATTTTTTTTTTTACCGTTGTCACCACCCCCTACGGGCAGAGCCCTATTCAGGGAGGGGGTGGTGCACACCAAAATTTCGTCCGCTAGCGCAAATTACGCAGATAAGCACAGACGCAGGCTTTTAAAGTGGCGGAGATTAAATTCAAGCAGGAAACACGAAAGAATGGAAGAGAGTCCACAGAACAGAGGTGCAGGAAAGAAGGAAGCAACAACAGCGAACTAGCCTGGAGTTCCATATCTACAACAAACCTCGTGAGCAACAGGCCCTTTCCTACGAGGCGACGTTAAAGGTGGTGTACGCGAGTGGTAATTCCCTCGAACACCTGCCGCTACGATACTATAGAAAAGAGTAAACGCACAACATCTCGCCGACAAAGATAGAGGTAACGTGAAGTGGAAAGTCAAAGTGTTATAAGCCTTTGGCTTTTTGACTCGAACCTGTCCAAAAGCCGGGTGAACCAGAGCCCCCCAGATATGAGAAACAGTACTTCCATACAAGGCGATGAGACATTGTATAGCTTAGGAGGATAACTGAGAAAGGAAAAATAGTCACGCAGTCTAAAACAGAACACACACAGTTTCTTTGAGGCCGCCTAAGCAACCGTTGTGATGTGAGGTTTCCAGACATTTTTTTGTTTATGGTTTCAGGCCAAGACAATGTTATATTGTCAACGGAGAGACGAGAGAAACGTCGAACAGAGATAGAAAAGTTACGAATGGTGTTTTAGGAGGGAGATTTGTAGAGTTGAGTTTTTTAACAGAATTAAATTTCAAAAGGTGAACGACCCCATTCCCCGGGAAAAAATTCCCTTCCCGAAAATTTTTCCAAAAAAAGCGAGAATAGAATCGGAAAGATTGAGAAGAAGAGGCAATTCTAGAAGTAAAAGAGGGAGCAGAAATGAAATGAGTTGTGAGGAATGACAGGGTCGATCATCGGCATATGAGGTGGGATCGGTCCAGACTCGAACGCAGTCGCGAAGATCATAATAAAAAGTAGGATAAAGTAGGAGATAAGACAGAACCCTGAAGGACACCACTATTGACGAGAAACAGAAAAAGAAGTTGCTCCATCAACCACAGCCAATATTGAGCGACTTGAAAGAAAGTCTAGACATAAGTAAGGCAACGAGAAGGAGGAAACCCAAAGGAGGGGAGCGTGGAGAGCAGTGACGCGCTGCCAAAAGCCCGGTCCAAATGCTTTGGATATGTCCAGCGCCACCACGCAAGTCTCACCCGTAGTTCCTAAGAGCGGAAACCATAAATCGGTTAAATAGGAAAAGTATATCGCCAGTAGAACCTTGAACGCCACGAAAGCCATACTGGCGATCGGAAGGAAAGAGAATGAGATTCCAGATGGTCTAAGCAAGTGAGAGTTGAAGAAAGGGCTTCAAAGATCTTCAGATAGAATAGCAAGTGAAAGCTATAGGGCATAGTTAGAAGATCCAAGCGGCTTCCTTTTTTCGGAATAGGTTGGACATGTGCGTGCTTCCAACACTGAGGGAAATGCCTAGTATCGAGACATAGAGAATATAGTTGACCGAGGGGCGGGGTCAGCACGTTAGGCCCATTCCCTCAAAACTCGGGGAGAATGCCATCCGGGCCAACCCGCCCTTCCTAACGTTCATAGATAACAGGAGCCCATGCACCCGATCAAAATGTAATCCGCAGGCAAAGACATAGGACACCTGAGAGGAGAAGAAGGAGGAGGGGGAGGAAGCCAGAGTCGTCCAGGGTTGAGTTAGAGGAAAATAGAGGCCGAAGAGATTGACTTTTTCAGCTTGAGAGTTAGCGGACGGAGCCATCAGATCGATAAGAGGACCGAACGGCAGATTTACAAATTGTTAGAGATGTTTTTGTCAAGAGGCCAGAAATTATTATCAGTAGGAGAACCAAGGAGTTAGCGCACTTTCGTTTGAGAAACCGCTTTGCTCGTCGAAGAGTATCCTGCACAACGATTTCTAGCTGAAATGAAAATGCAGCGAGGTGATAAAAGAACGAATTTTTCCATCTTCCCGAATATCGCGCTGTCTCTATCCTGATGCCGAGACAAGCATTACGATCGAACATGGATTATGAGGAGAGGAAAATGATTTAGTCGAAGAAGGAATTGAATCTGCTCATCCCGTCAACGGATTACCAGCTCTCACCTTAGTGGCGAAGCCTGAAGGTCATCTAGAGCAAAGCATGTCCTTCAATTATAGTTTAGCGTAGAAGCGACGCAAGGCCCGCCAATCAGCCCGTCCAAAAGTGCCCAGATAAAAACTTGCATAAGGGCAGGATGAGCTTGTGGTGAGATAAGTATTAAAATTAAGAGATATTATGTTGTGGTCAGATTTACCAATAGGAGCGAAAGGGGTTGTTTTTTAAGAGAGAAGGACTAGTGGTGAAACCTAGGTCAAGTGTGTTCAAGAGGTTGGGGCGATCCGGAATGTGTGTGGGTTTCTTTAATTAGTTGACCAGATCGGTTGAGAATGCCTGAATGATTCGCCTCAACTCCCACCTAAATCGGTATGCAGAGGACCCAACCATTTCAGTGTTGTGTACATTGACATCCTCCCCTAAATAGAGACCTCAGTATTTGGATGAGTATATATAACAGTCTCGTGAGAGTAGTTAGATATTCAAAGAAGGTATGAAAATTTGTTCTTATAGGAGAACAGTAGCCAGAAGCACAAGATGTAATTGTAGTAGATAGGAAGAAAGAATTTTGAGCCACAAGAACATCGAAGTTAGGCGATTCTGAGATTCACCGAAGACGTGTTACAGCGAGTATTATGTTTACACATAGCCACAACATCACCCTTCAGACAAGGAAATTATGAAATAAGTTATAGTTTGATACATTAAACGAGTTAGAGGATGAATTCTTAGCTATCTGGATCTCAGACAAGAGCAAAAGGTAGGGTTAGAATTAGAGAGGTGATATTCCACAGAGGCAAAAGACTTTAAGCCACGGATGTTGGTGAAGTCAATAGAAAGCCCGCGCCTATGCAAACCTGCTATCTCTCTCTCTCTCTCTCTCTCTCTCTCTCCTCTCTCTCTCTCCTCTCTCTCTCTCTCTCTCTCTCTCTCTCTCTCTCTCTCTCTCTCTCTCTCTCTCTCTCTCTCCTCTCTCTCTCTCTCTCTCCCCATCACCCCTCACACTCTCTTACTCTCTCTCACACACACAACACACACAACACACACACACAACACACCCACACACCCCACTCACACAACCACCACACACACACACACACACAAACAAGGATAGACAAAAGCGGACTAAAACAAAAGGAGGAGTCGGGATAAAAATTTAACATAAACCAAATCCCAACAATAAATAAATATATATATATATATACATAAATTTACATACACACCAAAAAATTATAAGTGACCTTCGTTAAAACCTTAAAAATAAAAAAATTATAATACCTTATGTTTACAAAAATAGAAAGAAAATTCTAAAACCGTATGTACAGTAAATATGTAAACTATGTAAAACCTAGAAAACTAAAAACTCACAAGCACTCCCTCACACTAGCAAATTTACTTACGCAAAATTAAAAGGAAAAAACTAGTAATCTACATTAAAACTTGAAAAGCAAAAGTAAAGGCTAAAAACCGTACGTAACAGTAAATATGTGTAGCATGTATGCCTAGTAAATATGTAAGGTTTAAAAAGTTAAAAAAAGGTAAGACACTAAAAACTTATCTTAAAATTTCCAGCCCGTTGAAAGATTACGTAACGTATGTTTTTCCATCTGAATCCATTATAATTATAAGAAATATCAACAAACAGGCAATTAATAAGAAACTAAGGCAAATCTCGAAGGACGTGTTTAAAATTTACAAACTTGAAAAGGAACAACTAAAAAATCTTTAAAAACTGGGAAATGAATTCCAAAACACACTAGGAGTCACTCCTCAACAACACGAGTTCCAATCTATCAACTGTATTCTAAATAAATTTCCATTTATGAATGTAAATATGTTATTATAAATATATATATATATATAATATATATATAATATATTATATATTATATATATATATATATATATACTATATATATATAATATATTATATATAATAATTAGTTATATATATATATATACCATACATATATATAATTATTTTTATATTTAATATATATATATATATATATATATATTATATATATATATATATAATTATATATATAATTATATAATATATATATATATATATATAATATATAATATATTATATTTATATTACATCATCAACCACCTTTTTTTTCCCCAAGACTGGGGGGTAAGGTGCGTAACATGAACCAGAAACAGAAAAGTAGTAGAAGAATATGACACAGTCGAATAAGAAAGCCCAGCCTTACTCCCTTTTATACTATTAGTGGGAACCATACACCGCAACGCACAGAAAAATCACCCTAGAGGTTCACCGAACCGCGACGGACCCTCACTATGGCTCTTGCCATGAGGGTTCAGCCCTTGGCCCAGGTGGGCCACAACCATACAACTCACACAAACCTCCTTTACTCCTATATCACTTTTCTCGCCCCTGGCCAAACTCACTATTTCCCTCCTCCCAGACATTCTTTTGCTACTCAATCCACTTTTCTTCGGTCCCCAGCCCAAGTCGATTTGCCAACACACTCACCCCACTATACTCACTTAACCACCGACTACATCCATTCTTCACATATACCAAACCATCTAAACATAACTTTCATTTATTCTCTCCATTATTCCCTTTTTTCATCCATACATCTGTAAATACGTTTCATTCCTCAATTTTATCAATTTTTCTCACACCTAACACGCCCCTAAGATTGTCCATCTGAACACATTGTCCTTTAGATCTATAACCTCTTATTCCAGACCATAAGTCTCACTACTTACATTAACACAGGTAACAACTTACCATCACGCAAGAACACTAGCGCTCTCAAGACTTAGTCTCTTTAAATCCACCAAGGATTTTAAATTGCACCAGCCTCTTCTGCAATTCATAACTTACCTATTACACTCGGCATTTATCCGTTCCCTTTTCGTCCAACATATATATATATATCCTAAATATTAAACTCAGTCCTTGTTCCAGCTGCTCACCATCTAGCATAACTTCACACCGAGGACTGTCTCACTCACAATAATCATAACCTTACTCTTATCTACGTCTACTTTCAAACCCTCCTTTTACACATCCTCCAAATCTTTCTCTACCAATCCTCTCAACCTCTCAATCCACTCACAAAACCATATATAATAGGCCTATATATATATATATATATATTATAATATATATATATATATATATATATATAGTATAACATAATATATATATATATATATATATATATACCTATATATATATATATTATTATTATATATATATATTATATATATAAATTTATATACACCACACCTTATATATATATATATGTATATATATATATTATATATATATATATATATTATATATATATATATACTAAATAATATATATATATATATATATATATATATATATATATATATATATATATATATATATATATATATATGCGAGATGGTGATTCATTGGATTTTGAAGTTGTATAACAAAACGTTTATGGAGGGTATAGTTCCGAGGGATTGGAGGAGGTCAATATTAGTACCTTTATATAGGGTAAGGGGAACATATGTACTGTAAGTATTATAAGGTAATTAGTTTATTGAGTGTTGTAGGAGAGATAGCTGATATTTTGGTCGAAGAGTGCGTCCCGAATGAGTGAAGAACTAATTTTGGGAAGAATAAGGTGCGTTTTATGAAGTTGGTAGAGGATGTGAGGATCAAATCGGTACATTGAACAAATGATTGGATAAAGAGTGGAGGAGAAAGAGATAAAAATTGTATCTTAGGATTTATGGATTTGCAACAGGCGTATAATAGGATTAAATAGGGAATCCTATGGCATGGTGGTATGATATGGTGGGTGTAAGCTTCTGACATAGAAATCAAAGTATGTATGACGATCAGCGAAGCGGTGTGTAAGAATAAATAAACTGCGAAAGTGATTATTTTAATTATTAGCGAAGTGAGACAGGGATGTGGTATGTCTCCTTTGCAATCCAATCTGTATATGGAATGAGGTTATGAACAATTAGAGTAGGGTTGACAAGGGATAGAGTTAGAATGATGGAGAATGGATGAGAGTGGAGAATTCCCTACTATTATATGAGGATGATTTGTTTTGTGCGTGCAAAATCTGAAGAGAGTTTGAGAGGACTAGTAGAGATATTTGGTAGGGTGTGTAAAAGAGGGGTTTAGAAGTAAACGTAGATAAGAGTAAGGTTATGTTTGAGTGAGACGACCTCAGGGTCGAGTTATGTAGATGGTAGAGCAGCTGGAAAAAGTGTATGATTTAAATATTTAGGATATAATGTTGAATGACAAGTGAGCGCGGATGATGCAGAGTGTAGCTGGAAAATTGTGAATGCACTAAGGTGGCTGGTGCACGTTAAATCGTTGGTGGATGTAAAGTTACTGCGCTAAGGGTCTTACATGAGGGTATGCATCTCAGCTATACAACCACACACCGTGTTAATCGTATAGTAGTCGGGAAACTTGGTCCTGGAATAAAGGTATGATTTAAATTACAATGTGTTCAGATGGAACAATCTTTCTTAGTGGCGTGTTAGGTGTGAAAAGAAATGATAAAATGAGGAATGAACGTATTAGAGAGTTGTTATGTGTAGAGATTTGTGAATGAGAGAATAAATGAAAGTAGTTGAGATGGTTTGGTCATGTGGAAGATTTTGTATGAAGACGGTCGGTTAAAACGATGTTAGTGGTAAAGTGTGTTGGGATCGAACCGGATGGATACAGAAGAAAAAGTGGAATGAGTCAGAAAAGGAATGCCTGCGAAGAGAGAAATGTGAAAGTTTGACAAGAGGCGAAGAGAAAGATGCGATTAACAGGATAGTGATGGTGGGTTTTGTGAGGAGGGATGGTTGTAGACCACTGGTCCATGGATGAACCCACATTGTCGAGAAGGTCATAGTTGAGGGTCCAATCGCGGGTCCCGTGAAGCTCTGGCCATTAACTATATATATACATATATATATTATATATATATATATAATATATATATATATATATATATATATATATTAATATATATATATACTATTATTAATATATTATAATATTTATAATATAGGTATATATATAAATATATATATTATCTAATACAAAGTTTCTTAACGCCCACACGGAACGGGGGAGCTCGGATCCAAGAAAAAAAATATTTTTCAACAGGTAGGCCTCTAAACATAGTAGACGTTTTAAGGGGTCGAACGATGAAAATAACAAATAAAAAAATAAACATAAAAATAAACATATCTGAAAAACTACAATAGCTACAGCGAAAAGGACATACATTTTTGAATCCTGGTAAAATTTAGCTAGGAAAATTTAATTAAAGAATACCCCAAGGGTATACCGCACGATGGCAGGAGTCGGGGTCCTCGCTTTCGGGGAACCTACGGGGTAGGACTATTTCCCCCCTCGCGGGGAGGGTCTCCGGAACCCACCCGCTCTTTGGTATTTGGGTGTGCGGGGGTTCCCCGCCCCTCCCCTCGGGGTATGGAAAACGTCCCCCCTGTGTTCCCCGTCGGCTTGAGCCCCCTACTTGCCGTGGTATACTTCTAAACAAATAAATATATATAATTTCGCCCCTAAACAGGTAAAAAAAAAAAAAAAAAAAAAAAAAAAAAAAAAAAAAAAAAAAAATTCCATTTCGACCTAGATACATCTATTTATGTATCATTAAGTACATGCTTACCTGTGAAAATAATTTTTTTATTTGATCAGAGCTACCACTAGTTATATATTTACGTTAGTTTGAGGCGTTCATGTAACTTTGAGACCTTATATTATTAATTATATGATATAACTATATTAATATATATATATATATTATTATATTATTAAATATATATATATATATATATAATATATATATATATATTATAATTAAATATATATATATATTATATGAGTAACAAGTTATTATAAATTATACTACGCTCCAACACCGTTAATCGGAAAGCTATACTTACGAGAGATTACAAAAATAAATAATTTTTCACGAAAATATATATATAATATATTTAGGGTATATGACTATATATATATATATATATATAACATATTATATATATATATATAAGTAATTATCCGAAAGTTCTAGGGTCGAAATGAAATATTTTTTATTTTTATTTATATTTTATTTATCTTTTATTTTTTATATTATTTTTTTTATTATATCTTATATATTTTTATATAACCATGTTATTTTAGTGATGCACGGAGGCGTATACCATGCCTCGGCAGTATCACGATAACTCACTGCCCTTTTTACATAACAAAGGTATCTCCGAGCTCACAGGTTGCTGTAGCCTGTAATGTAAGTGAGAGAGTCGAGACTGCGTCTTAATCAGATGGAAACATATGTAGAGAATGATCTCAGTTACCATACCGCAGGAGGCGGGTCAGGCAAATGGAATAAAAACCACCATGAATAGAAACACACAAAAATACAAATAAGATACTGCGAGGTGGACAACATTTTACTTCGGCGTAGAAACCACTAAAACAAACAGAAGAAAATGAGAAGTAGAGAAATTGTGAAAGAATTATCACAATTTTGATCCTACTCGGATAGAGTATACATACGCGCAAGAGACCATGAAAAGAAAGTGGAAAAACTAACAGCAGGCGGCGCATCACATCTCTAATAAATGTGTTAAAAATATAGATGATAACTTTGAAAACTGTAATATATATCATTTATACATATATATATATATATATATATTATATATATAATATATATACATATAGTATATATAATATATATATACTATATATATATATATATATATATATATACTATATATACATATATATATATTCATATTATTTATATATTATATATATATATATCAAGAGCTGGGCGCGCCTATAAATTTTTTGAGTGCGCCTGCGCCTCTGAGCCTATGCCGCCGACCTAGTGCCGCCTAGCGCCTATGCGCCTATATTTTTGTCACATCAGCGCCCTATTCGCCTTTGCGCTTGACTTTTCGCCGGCCGGTGGTTGTTTGCTAAATTTATTTGCCAAAGTTAACTTTAAAGTGGGATAATAAAGCATGCTTTATTAGGAAGAAAAAACATTTATTGAATTTTTGTATTAAAAACCGTAAAACTAATATCGTACACGTCCATTTCTCCTCCATCGTCCTTGTGTCCATGTTTTCCCCCAGGAGGTTCACTTCAGCACGAGCGCTGACATTTTCAGAGCCATAGTTGCCAATTTATTCGTAGTTAAGAACTACTGAAATATAGTAATATACTATATATATATATATATATATATATTCTATATAAATATCTATATATATATATATATATTTATAATATATATATAATATATATTATATATATATATATATATATATATTATATATATTTATCAAGTTTACACTGGTTTTTTAGAATGATACAAAGTTTGCCACGCTTCTAAGTTCTAACTTTTAAGGGTAAAAAAATGCTTGTTTCTGTTCATAGGCGCGGCTATAGGCGCAGAGAATTGGCTGTGCAGCCTTTGCTTAGTCCGCCTTTTTAAAAATTGTTGCGCCTATGCCGCCTTTGCCGCCTACAAATTTGATAGTGCCCATAGCGCATAGGTGCATAGGGCAAACTCGGTGGCGCAACGTTCCAGCTCGGATAATGATATATAATAATATATATATTATATATTATATTATATTATATAATATATATATATATATATATATATATTATACTATATATATATTATATATATAATTATATATTAATATATATATATATATATTAATATATATATATATATCACCTACCTCCTTTCCATTGATTGGGAGTGATTTGCATAACATACACCGAAAACAGATAAGTAGTAGAAGAACATGGCGCAAATAGAAAAGAAAGCCCCCTACTGTCTACTCCAAACCCTTAAGTGAAAGCTCGTCGCATTCAGAAAAAAATCCACCGTAGGGCTTCACGAGGCAGCGAAAGACTATCACTGTGGTATCACATCAATGTAGGGTTTATCCCTTGGACAAAGGAGCCCACAAGCTACACCATCTCACAAAATCCCGACATTCACTCCTATTATGAACCTTTCTTCTCACTTCTTTGCTTTCCCAGCCGATCTATATTCCCAGCACACTCATCACTATACAACCGCTTAACCAAACGACAATCATTCATCCTTTTCATATACATGATCAAACTATTTGAATGAGCTCTAGTTTATTCTTATTTACGCCTTTCTTCACACCACCCAACTACCTAATGCGTTGTTCATTCCTCATTTTATCAATTCTTCTCACACCTAACACACCCCTAAGATTGTCCATCTGAACACATTGTACCTCAGATCTATACCTCCTATTCTAAACTATAATTTCACTACTATAAATTAATATAATTACCAACATACGCTCATACAAAACCCTAGCTTACTCAAGATTTGGTCCCTTTACATTCACCAAGGATTTGATTGCTCCCACCACCTTCCTTCCATTCACAACTTTCCCGCTGCACTCTGCATCATCCTTTCCCTTTTCATCCAACATATATCCTGAATATTTAAACTCAGATCCCTGTTCCAATTGCTGACATCCAAATAAACTTTTTTTTCAAAAAACAAAAAACCTTTGGGGCCCGGGGGAAAGGGGGGTTTTTTAAATCCCCCCTCAAAAAAAAAAACTCCAAAACTTTTCTCCCCCTACCCTACCACACCTTCTCTTATCTACATTTACTTTCAAACTCCTCCTTTTACACACCCCCGTCAAACCCCCCCTCCTTTTACACACCCTGCCAAACCCCTCTACCAATCCTCTCAAACTTTCTTCAATTTCGCCACACAAAACCAAATTATTTGTGTACAATTAACAGGGTACCCTCCACTCTCTTTCATTCTCCTTCATTTTAGCACCTTCCCCTAACACCTCTACCCCTAATTCTTTCATCATCCAATGCATGTTCAAATTATATAACCAAGAGTATATAGCACATCTCTCCCTACCTCACTCCACTACTAATATTAAACCAATCACTTTGAACTCCATTTATTCTTACGTACGCTTCACTATCGTTATGCATACTTTTGATTCCATTCAGAAGGCTACCACCAACACCATATACCACTAACACCTGCCAGTAACTTCCCTATTAATTCTTTTATACGCCAGT
>JABUQX010000415.1:42500-45000 GCA_015478945.1 Trachelipus rathkii | reverse complement strand
ATATATATATATATATATATATATATATATATATATATAAATATACATATATATATATATATATATAATATATATATATATAAATATATATATATATATATATATACACGATATATATATATATATAAGAAACGATTTTTGTCTGGCCCCCCCGAAAAAAAATCCTGGATACGCCACTGTATATATATAT
Source organism: Trachelipus rathkii (assembly GCA_015478945.1). NCBI lineage: Eukaryota > Metazoa > Arthropoda > Malacostraca > Isopoda > Trachelipodidae > Trachelipus > Trachelipus rathkii. The sequence continues at coordinate 44,810 of JABUQX010000415.1, read as the reverse complement.
ATATATATATATATATATATATATATATATATATATATATATATATATATATATATATATATATATATATTATATATATATATATATATAATATATATATATATATATATATACCAAAAGAGGGATGTTTTAGAGATAAATGTTTTGTGCTAGACTCTATCGAAGGCTGTCTATGTGTCTAGAGCCACAGCGAAAGATTCACCAAAGCGCTGAAGGGTAGATTACCAAAAATCACAAAGAAGAGGAAGATCACCAGTAGAGCGTTTCTCGCGAAAGTCATGTTGGCGATCAGAGATATGATTGGAAGAATTGAGATGTTTCAAATCTTCCCGTTAAGAATAGATTCGAAAACCTTGGAATGAACAGAAGTTAAAGCGATAGGACGAACGGTTGAGGGTTGAGAGGGGCTTCACTTTTGAGCGCAAGTTTCCTGCAGGAAGGGAAGAACGAAGTTGAAAGGCCGAGACTGAATAGTTTCCAAGGTAGGGTGCAAGCTCGGAAGCACAAGTTTTGGAATCGTAGGAGTAATACCATCAGGATCGTGCTTCATCTTAGTGTTAAGCTCTGTGAGAGTAAAAAACAATATCTTTTGAAGGAATTACAAGGTTAGATATAAATGAGTTAGAGGTGTGGTTGACTGGAGGAGTAGGAATTGCTTCGGAATAATCTAAAGTGGAATTAAGAGGAAAAGAGTGAAGCGAAGAGTAGAATTTTAGCAGAAAGCATAACGGTAACCGTATCGACGGAAGATACTAGAGGAAGGAAAGAGGAAGATGAAAATTGGTAATAGTTGAGTTCAACAGATTCTAAAAAAAAAAATCGATATTTTTTAAAATAAACCAATGTTTTGTTATTCCTAGATTCAGTCTGCCAAATGATGTTAATAAAAAATTGCCAAATTTATACCATATTTTTATAAGTAATATTAATCTTTTTTTCATATATCTTTTCTTCTTACATTCGAAAATTCAGTAAGGTTATGATAAGTTTAGTTAAGTAGACACAGATTTACTGTGTATAACTAACAAAACTTATCATAATCTAAACTTAATGGGTCCTAAAAAGAATTTAAGGAATTTTTTTTTTTTTTTTGTAGATTTTATTAAATTTATATATGAGAGAGGTTTGGCACACTGCTTTAGTACTTTTACATGGGGACGAAAGATATATAAAAAATCGATTATTGGAAAAAATATCGATATTTCGTCAGAATCTGTTGGACTCAACTATTACCTTAAAATTTAGTGTCGACATTTTTTGGAAAATGCTAGAAAGAGAGGGAAGAAGAGAAACCAGAAATATTATTGCGCTTTCAACGGAGTAAAGAGTTTTCACCGTTACGAATAGATTTTCCACGATTCCAGGAAGAAATATAAGCTGCATGAATATCTGAAGTTCGAAGAAGACTTTGTTTCCAGAAGGCAGCGTCCTTGTAGCGAATGGCACGAGAACAAGCAGAGTTAAAACAAGAATTGTTAGGTTTAGTTGAAGGGAAAAAAGTATTGAATATAAACCTCCATGCCAGAGAAAATCACCCAGGCTATGCGCTCTACACACTCCGAGAGACTTCTCCCACCTATGCAGTCATTGCATTGGAAGTCAAAGAAGTACGACCGCAAGTCCGACCAGTTTGCGGAACCTAAGAGCAAAAAAGGTTTTCTCTCTGCATGCGGAGTCTTTCCTTCAGAAGACTTGAAAATATAAAAGTGGATACAGAGGTAAGAGGGTCATCTTAGAAACCCAGTTGAGGAAAGTGTTTAACAGAATAAGGTGAAGGTTTAAAGGTTAAGAAAATGACTAGAATGTTAGGTTCATCCTCAAGTCGATCAGCGTCACGAGTAGGGAGCTTCGGTAACCGTTCTATGTTATTTTGGATAGAGGAAATAGAAATAAAGGAAAGTCATTAATGGTGGTGAATATTGCAATCAGCAAGAATGATGATTTTATAGAAAAGAGAAGAAGAGAGAATGTGTTCTAATTTGGAGTTTAAGAAGGCGAAAAATTTAGGGCAATGTCCAATTTTTTGCTGGGGGCTGACCCCAGTTTTCACCCCACCTAAAAATGGACATAAAATTCGGAATTATCAGCCGATTTTGACTATATAAACACCAAAATGTAGCTTTTTTTGCGCTCTAAAACGTTGGTTTCCGGTGTTTTTCTGTGACTGTAGTCATAACTTCAGAATTTTCAATTTTTCAAAATCCATGTTTTTGACTATTTTCATATCAACTTTCAGATTTTTTTGCGAAATGATCAAACTTGAAATATGCAAGAGATGGTCCATACCCAATAAATACGTATACATTTTCG
>JABUQX010000415.1:22500-35000 GCA_015478945.1 Trachelipus rathkii | reverse complement strand
TATATATATTATAATATATATATTTATATATTTATATAATTTGCCTGTATGAAAAATTCATAATTACCGTAATTTGTGCATTTGCACGGAGCCATAAATAAGAGTAGTCGTCTCCGGCTCCACCCAAAACCTTGCGGCTCCCTCTCCCTCTCCCGACTCCGGCTCCGGCTCCGGCTCCGGCTCCGGCTCCAGCTCCGGCTCCGCAGCCCTGGTTTCTCAGACGTTTGCCCCATCCACCAACAGTAGTTTATTTCTTCGTTATATTAATATCCTTCTATCAGCCACTTTATCACCATCTGATCTTCTCTTGATTATTTTATTTTGCTTCTTTGTTTTTTTTTTATTCCCCATTGAAAAAAACTACAAATTATATTAAAGTGTCTTTTAAGCAACTGATTTTTTCATATCTATAATCAGAGAGTACAATTATTGTTAATTTTTATTGCCTCAAAAGTCAATTCCTTCACCTATTGGACACAATTTTCATTCTACAATAACATTCAAAAACAAACAATGGTCACATTCCACTGCTATTAGTGTTCTAAGAGATTCCATTTTTGGTGATTTTCTTGAATATATCAATCACTCTCTATCTCTATTTAAACAGTCTTCTAAAGGGTTGAAAGATTTTTAAAGAGTCTTAAGATATTCTTTATATAAACCCAGTTCTTTGCACAGGGATATTATTCTTGCATTAAAACAATCACTTTCAACTCCATTTATTCTTACACACGCTTCACTATCGTCTTATATACTTTTCTTTCAAAAATGTAGAAGTCTAGGAATTTTTGTTTTAATTTTACTGACTCTTTTCAAATTATTTTTTTGTGTCATGTGATCGTATCTGAATTTTTTGTTCGCACCTTTGAAAATAATTGTTATTTGTTCATTCTCACCTTTATCTTTATCCAACGCTCGGAATCAAACTTAAGCGCTACGCTCTCCTTCCCTTCATGCACACTACCATATAGGGCCTATATATATATATATATATATATATATATATATATATATATATAATATATATATATATATATATAATATATTATAAATTTAAAATAAATTATTATATATATATATATAATGGAAATTTCAAATTAATTTAATATATTGTATTTCTAAAACAACAAACCTCTTTCGCACTTAAAACTGTAACGTTCGTCAGTATATTTATAATGGTTTTAAATTGAAATTTTTCTATAAAAATAGAATATTAGTGGTTTTTTTAGTATTGTTTAACTACTTTTGTTTTCTTTATTATATATATATTATTATACATTATATATATATATATATATATATATATATATATATATATATATATCATATATATATTATATATATTATATATATATTATATATATATTTTATATATATATATATATATGATATATATATATATATAGTATATATACATTGATCTTCTTTTGCTTCTAACTCCACTCTTGACGATTCCGAAACTATTCCTCCTTCTCCAACCCTTCAACTACTTTATGTCTAAAATCGTAATTTCATTTAAAGATGTTTTTTTTTCTGTCCTATCTGAGCCTAACACTAAGAAGGCGTATGGTCCTGACGGTATTCCTCCTGCGGTTCTTAAAACTTGAGTTTCTGCAACTTGCCTAAATAACCGTTAAGTGCAAGCTCTTTGAGGTATGGAATCAGGCTTGTAAAGCGAGGGTCTAGGGTTCGACCAAAGGCAAAAGTGAATGAGGTTTTAACTTTTAAAAATAATAAGAATAAAAAAATGCAATATTTTTCAAATTGCATATGAATGCTAAAGGCGGCTCCACACATGGGGAGTTTGTCAAACCCTTGAATCTTTGCGTTTTGCATTTGTTTTTTCCTCATAAGCGAATGTGCGTCTACACACATTCTACCCCATGTGTGTATGAGTCATTTTTGGCAAAGCTTTGCTCATTTGCTTGGTTTGCCAAATACACAAATCTTTTCCATCTCTTGTGGGGAAAGATTTATGTGTTTGGCAAACCAAGCAAATGAGCTTTTCTTTGCCAAAAATGACTCATACACACATGGGGTGTTTGGCAAAGAGTTCGATGAACTCCGCATGTGTGGAGCCGCCTTCAGCAGGAAGATTTGCAAACATTTTAATTCTTTTAATCTAATTTCTGATCGCCAGTTTGGCTTTCGTAAGAAATGTTCTTCTTCTTTATCTTCTTTCTGATTCTTGGTCCCTTGATATTCGGCATTTCGGTAAATCTCTTGCCTTGTCGCTAGACATATCGAAAGTATTCGAGAGAGTCTGGCACAAAACTCTAACTTCTAATCTTCCCTCTTACGGCATATATTCTTCTCTCCGTGGAACTCTCTCTGATTTTCTTTCCGGTCGTTCTTTTGCAACTGTTGTAGAGGGCCACTGTTCATCCTTTAAACCTATTAATTGGGCTGTTCTTCAAGGTTCTTCTCCTTTATCCTCAACTCTTTTTCTACTTTTCGCTAATTCTATTCTCTCTATCATTTCGTCTCTTATCCACTCCTATGCCAATGACTCCACTTTTCATTACTCCTTCCAATTTGGGAGACGACCCACTCAACAGCAATTAACGAATGCCAGGATGGTGTTCTTTGAAGCAACTGACCTTTGATCTTTCTCTTATCTCTAATTATGACAAAGGAAATATGGTAGTTTTCAATGCCTCAAAACAATTTCTTCATCTATCTGCATGACATTATCTTTCCATCAACCATAATATCTATTCGAAAGCACACAACTCAAACCTTCTTCTGTTCTTAATATTTTTATCATTTCCTTGTCTAGTGACCTTTATTTTTAGGATACAAGCTTCATCGAGGTTGAGTGTTCTGAGGCGTTTTTGGAACCTTTCCTCACCATTCCAGTTGCTTGCTCAAATAGGAGCGTTGTTCACCCTTGTATGGAGTACGCATCTCATATCTGGGGTGTCCCACAAGCACTGTTCTTCTTGATAAGATGCAGTCTACGGCTTTTCGACTATTTAACTCTCCTACTCTCACTATCCTTCTCCAATCTCTTTCTAGTCTTCGAACTGTTGAATCACTCTCCTTATGATATTGCTATTACAATGGACACTGCTCTTCTAAACTCTAGACTAGAATATCCTCCTACGAGTAGAGCTCGTTTGACTCGCCTTTCCACACGGTCTTGTCCTTTTTCTGTCCAGCTCTTTGACCCCAAACATAACCGCTATGCTCAATTTTTTTATCTAATTCACTGGTAAAGTCTGGAACACACTACCTTAATTTATTTTTTCAAATTCCATTGACTTGCACATTTTCAAACGCCTTGTATCGGAGCATGTCGATCCTTGATTCTGATTCTCCTCTTTATACCTTTATATTTGGGGTTATTGGGTTGATCCTATTAATGTATCTCAGCCATTTTTTTTCACTACTTAATTTTATTTATTCTTCCTTCTCTTGTTTGAAGGATTCAGATTCATAACAATCCTCTAACTAATGAAAAAGTTTCCTCATACTTTCTTTAGGGAAATCCATAATTTTTTTTACTGCCACAGAATCTTGTAAAATTTTTCAGTGGTTATTAGCATGAAATTGGTAATTATCTTTGAAAAACTTTATTAATTTACATTAAATATAAAGTCTTAATTTCAGATTCATTTTAGAATGCCCATAATAAACAGAAATCAAACGATAAATATGACGTAGTAAGATGTGGCGATTTAAACTACATAATTAGTATAGCGATATAAATTGATTATTTGTTGAAGAATTAATAAATAATTTAGTAACATGATGAAATTATCATTAAAATTATGATGTAATTATTTATCCAAATATTTCCGAAATTTCAATATATAAAGTTAAAACAAATGAATGTTGATCATCTGAACACTTGTTTTAACGAGTCTTTAGTGGTAAAATGAACAAAAGTTAGTAATAAAATTTAGTTGCACGAAGGCATTGCAAATCAAACAAATGTCTTTCGACCGGTGGAAAATGTGAAGGTAGGATGTGTTAAGGTAAGCTGAACATCTATTTCACATCTTTTCTCCGATGCTCGTTTATTTCGCGTTTCATTCACACAGAGACCACTTCCATGTCTCTCGGCATGTCAACTTCGTCATTTCCTACCTGTTGGAACGTGCGTTCATACCGTCTGTACCGCAAAAAGGAGACTCCCTTCTAAACCCTATAACTTTTTTCTTTTGATAAATTTATTGTTCTTTCCAAGCTTTCGAATCAATCCATAGATGAAAGATTTGGAAAATAGTAAATCTCAGATGGTCAGTATTACCGGGAATTTTTTTTTGACGGTGCGCTCGATATATCGAAAACTTTCGAAAAGAGTCTGACTGACAAGGCTTTGGTTTCTAAACGTTCCTCTTATTAGCTAATCTTCTCTCTGTAACCTTCTTTCCGATTTTTATTCATTTGCTCTATTATTTCTGATTGATCAGAGTTCCTGTGACTCCTATTCCCAAAGCATTCTCATTTCTCGTATGTACAACTCTCTGAAACAACCAGGATTACCAACTAATCTTATTCCATTTTGTTCTGTATTGTTAAAGTCCGGAACATACATTCTTCTTCAATTTTTGTAATTTTATTTTTGAATTGCACACCTTCAAACACCAGGCTTATTATGGGCTATGTTTTTCTGTTTCTCGGACTTTTTTGCAATGGAGGTCACACACACATATACACACACAGTCATATATATATATATATATATATATATATATATATATATATATATATATATATATATATATATATATATATATATATATATATATATATATATATATATATATATATATAAACACTTATCTTTTATAAAATTGAATTATATTCAGTTTTGAAATTCAATCTTATTATCTTTCATCCGTATTAATAATATTAAGAGCAGCTTACATTCGATCTCACGTCTCACCTATGCTTATAATTTTTATTAATATTAACAAAGGCAATTATACGCCTGTCAGTTTGTATTCAAAATAATTCTAACTTATTAATTATCAAAGATTTACTCCCAAATAACAGATACGATTACTCGTATAATCACGAAACTCAGCTTTCGAAGAGTCTGTGCAAAGATAGCTTCCGAATTGTGAATAGTCTGAATACGGTAAACGCTGCTGGTGTTTATATATATATATATATATATATATATATATATATATATATATATATATATATATATATATATATATATATATATATATATATATATATATATATATATATATATATATATATATATATATATATATATATATATATATGTATATATATATATATATATATATATATATATATATAAGTAAATATATATATATAAAGAGAAAGAAAGAAATATATATATATATATATATATATATATATATATATATATATATATATATATATATATATATATATATATATATATATATTACACATATTTTGTTTACTTATATTTTTATGTTTTTGTAGGAATTTTTTTTTTTGCGCGAAGTTCAAAAATAACTAATTTTTGGGTATCATCGATAGTTTTTGAGACATTTGTACCTTCATATTTGCTGCGTATATATACTCATCGTTTCTCTGTGGCAGCGTATTGGTATGATATATTTTAATATTGTAATGATAAAAAAGACAACATTAAATGCGTTTTATTTATGACATTGTAAATGCTTCGATGATAATAATGCTATTCTTGAAATTAAAAGCGCTTCTACGATCGATATTTTCTAGAATGAAAACTTTTATCTTTTCTGAGTAGAGACCATATATAGTCTCACACTATGGCAGTACTCCATCGCCCTTGGTGTCTTCTTTCCATTGCTGCGACGTCCTGATTTTGAAATATATCGGCATGCTCCTCGCTGACGTCACCTAGGTTTTCGCCGAAGAAATCTAGGTGTGAATGCAAGAAATGTACCTTTAGGGACATACGACAACACGGCTTCTTGAAGCTTTCAATAAGCTTTGCTTTTTGTAGTTAGGATCTTTGTGATTTCTTAGGAATCTACGAACTACCCCACGAATTGCACACCAAGCTTCTCCTTCAACATTCGTCATCGCTCTTTCAAATTTTTCTAACTTCAATATTGCGTTCATTTCTGGTCCAACAAATATGCCACCCTTGATCTTAGCATCTTATAGTTTGGGAAACCTACTCGTAAGACTATTTCCTTAAATGCTTTTCCTCTATGATCAAAAACCTTCACAAACTGTTTTGTTTAATATGAAGTGGAGGTAATAAAACTTTGTTCGACTCGATTAACGGCTGGCTGAGAACATTTAACTTTCCTTGTTGCATTTTTTTTTTTTTTTTTTTTTACAGACAACACCACCACTCACACGGGCAGAGCCCTAATCAATGAGGAGGTGTACTCACTTAACGTCCGGGCAGGACGGAGCCAAGCCCAAGGAGAGAAAGCTCACATTCTGACGCTCGATCCGTTGCAATCCGGGACCTGGTTTTTTTGGGCAATTGCCTTAACACTGTGCTATATAGGGCGTTTTTTAATTAATAACATATTTAAAAAAAAATACATATACATATTATTATTATATATATATATATATATATATATATATATATATATATATATATATATATGCTATTATATATATATATATATATATATATATATATATATATATATATATATATATATATATATATATATATATATATATGTATATATATATATATATATATATATATATATATATATATATATATATATATTATATATATATATATATATATATATATATATATATATATATATATATATATATATATATATATATATATATATATATATGTATACACCTATTTTAGTACACATTTTATTGCCATTATATATATATATATATATATATATATATATATATATATATATATATATATATATATATATATATATATATATATATATATATATATATTACATTATTTTTATATATATATCTATATATATATATATATATATATATATATATATATATATATTATATATATATATATATATATATATATATATATATATATATATATATATATATATATATATATATATATATATATATATATATATATATATATATATATATATATATATATATATATATATATATATATATATATATATATATATACATATATACATATATATATACACATTACAAATACATATACATAACCCAAATATATATACATGTACAATATATATATATAAATATATAAATATCACTACTTATTATTAATACCACTACTATCATCACTATCTTATCACTACTATCACTACTCACTGCACTATGTTTTAATATTAATATTGTTATGCCTACACAATATTTCACAATATATTAACATTATTTACCACTATTCACTATATTAAAAATTTTCATTAACTAATATTACACTGTATTATTATTATCATTATCACCACAATCACTGTTATTACTATTAGTATGCTTGCTATATATATTTCACTATATATTAATATTATTTACCACTATTCACCATATTAAAAAATTATCATTAACATTATTATTATTTATCATTATCACCAAAATCACTGTTATTACTATTAGTATGTTAAACGATATATCACCACCATTCGCGGAAAGATAAATGTGATAGAAGGGGTTTCCAGCCCCTTGCTACCAGTGGAAGAGAATTTGGAAAATTTACTTCATATGACTCGACGATAGACTTGGGAAACTCGTGGTGGCCACTGAACCTTCTTATAATGCTCATCGTCAGCTCTGCTATTCCATAGGCAAATAAATATGAATATTTTGTGTATCTCCCTTGCAAACAACGCAAGAAGGAAAGCAACTTGAAGTCACCACAAACACCCCACTGGAAATCAGCATATCGTATTTTGTCAAGAAGTTCTTTAAAACCATGGTAGGTTTCTTTCCTCAGTACGGAGTTACAAGAGGCAAAGATGGATATCGATTTCCATTGTGGAGCAACACTCCTTTGAGACTTTGTGTTGAGCTGTCTATGAACAGCCACCCTTCTGCAGGATCATGCTTCAGTTCAACAGCGGTAAACAAACCTTTCACATCTTTACAAAAGAACAGTTCGCCACTAACATGATAGTAGATTTCAAACTCCTCATGTCATTTCCGGAACACACATGTCCTGCAGTCATTCCCTAGTAGATTCCATTCCTTCAGCCTTGATGTTAACAGTTCAGCTCCTGACATTATAAGATTTAAAACCCTGATCAAATCATCTATCTCATTCTAACTTGGAAACTGATGCTCTGAAGTCGTTCTTGGTATGAAAGATTCTTCCATTTCTTCATTACTGCTACCAGTTGACTCTTCAGATTAACTGTACATTGCATCTTCTGTCTGCAAAGGGGAAGGTAAGTATATACAACAACGACAGAAAAGCTATGGTTGACATTATTATAACACGCATTTTTAGGAACATAAATACGTTATAACGACTATAGCATTGGTGTAAATAAAAAATAATACGGTTAGACAATATGAGAAGAAATATACTTACGTATTCTGGTGGTTGAGGTACTCGTAAGCTGTCCTCATGTAGGATAGATGCTATGGATGATGGTATACTTGGGTACATTAGAACTCGTCCTCCTTTACCTTTCTGTACTTTGTAACATCAATCATACAAAAGAAGCAGTCATCATGATAGTTCTTAGGATCTCTCCAGACTATCAGAATAGCAAAAGACATAGCTCTTCAAGTGCCTTGTAGGCATGCTTCTAGAGTAGATCGGCAGCTTTCACATGTCACGTGAGGTGCCCATGACTTATCCTGGTCACCCATTTGCATTCCAAAATAAAGTCTGTATGCTTTGCAGAATTTGGCCCCTGCCATAATCTTATAGGATACTTTCATTTGGCCAATATAGTAACCATACATACAACAAAAAACATCTGATAAATTTTTACATACTCTAGTAGCCATCATAAAATGTTACCAATATATTTATTAATTAATTATCTGTTCTGAAAGAAAAATTAAATATACAATTAGTGGAGGATATCAAACATTACAATATATACTTAGCATGAATACTGATGTATTTCTGTAACGATCGATGGTACAGAAAAACTGATTACATATTGGAAATCACCGCAGCAAATTGAATAAGAAAAAGTTAAAAAACTACAATAAATAAATTTTTTTTACATAAATTTTGTTACATTGTGTTATCAAACTCGATAATGATAGTAACAACGATTGGGGAAGATAGAAATTTTTTATATAACCACGAATGCTCAGTCAAACATGTTGAATGAATTAAGATTTGGCTTGATTTAAAAATGTTAATGCAGGATACGAGTTGGATAGTATAGTAGTATTATTATATAGGAGTTTTCAATTGTGCCATGCCATGGTTCTGTCAACTACGTTTAGTTCTAGTGATGCTGACACACCTGCCGCCAATCTGGAGAATAGGAGGAAGTGATGATATATATATAATACATATATAATATATATGATATAATATATTAATAGTATAATAATATATATATAATATATATATATATAGTAGTATATATATAGGTATAGTATATATATATATAGTATGGGTTAGTAGATAGAGTATAATATATAGTTACTGTATTATACTAGTATATATATACTATATATATTTAATATATGAGTAGTATATATATTTATATATATATTATATATGTAATTATATATTATATATATATATATATATAAGTTATAGTATATACTTGTAATAATGGTACATATATAGTTATTATATTATATAATATATATAGTAGTATATATATTATATATATATATATATATATGATATATATATATAAAATATATATAGTGTATCATTATATAATATATTATAAGATAGTATATAATATATATATATAGTATAGAATAATATATATGATATAATATATATAGCGTATGGAAGATCTGTAATTTGGTTGTTTTTTCATTCCAGATGTTAGATAAAAGGGGAGTTGTGCGAGGAAGATGTACAAATTGCACTACATGTGATGAATTTGAACCTTTGCCTCCGGATATATTTGGATATGAATGTGCATATTGTAAATGTGCACCTACATTTCATAATGTACTTGAGGAATTACCAGCAGGTATGTAAGTTTTAAAATAGAATAATCACTTTAATTTTCAAATTATAATGTACATGTTATATACTTTTAGAATCTAGAAGAATAGAGGAATCTATACTGATTCTAATTTTATGATTCTACAAAAAAAATTAAACAAGAAAAGGTTACCCAATTTTATACTTATCACGAGCCACTATACACCTGGAAAGTGAAGTTTTCTATGGTTATTTGTCAAGCAATCCTTTCCCCCCCCCCCCAACCATTCAAAAAAAATATTTAGTTTCTTATTATTCATTGAAAATGTTTTAATTTCAGGTGATGAATTGAATTTCTTATCTGCCAGAAATAAACTCTCTAATGATGGCTCTACTACAAAAGAGGTATCAACAAATTTGTCAGAAACCGATTTTCCAGCAGAAAACTTATCAATACCTGTATCTGCATCCGAAGATCAGGAAGTAATGGATGCAGAAGAAGCAGTGAATGTAGCGGATTCACATCCAGAACATAAAGAGAACGAAAACCAGGTTAGAATTTCAAAATATACTTGTGAGAAATGCAATTTTCATGTCAATAATATGCTAGACCTCATTAGCCATGTTAAAGAAAGAATATACATTAAGCATATTTTGCGCTGCAACAAATGTGCAAAATTGAATTTAAGCATTCATGAATTACGCTCTCATATGTGTTGTGGCTTTGTTTTTGAAGAGAAATATCAAAGTAACTTTGAAAAAATTGATAGTTTTGAATTAGACAATGACAAACACTGCTTAGTAGAAGAGTCAAATGATATATTAGGTAATATTACTGATTTATGTTTAGAGTTAGAAGGGTTGCACAAATGTAGTCATCTTGCAATAAATAAAGTTGTAAAAGCATTCAGCATTAGTTGTAGTATTGACCTTGATCATATAAAAAATGACTACAGTAGAAAAAAATATTTCAGAGATAGAGGAATTATGTGCACCCCCAAAGAAATAGAGTTAAGTGATTCAAAAGCTTACTCAGTTCGCCTTCCTGAGTTATTAAGTGTAATTTTAAAAAATAATTCAATAAGGGGATGGTTTACAAATGATTTAAAACCAGACTGTCCCGATGGTATATTACGTGACGTAATTCATGGTAATAGGTTTTTGCGACATCCAGCTATTAAAAAGGGACTCAAGAATAACATACTTATGGGCCTCTATATTGATGACATAGAATTTGTTAATCCTTTAGGAAAAAATCGGGGAGTTCACAAGCTTTGTCTGATGTATGCTACATTTTTTAATATTCCAGTTGAAATGAGATCTAAGCTCTCTTCTATTTTTACAGTTGGGGTTGCTAATTCTAACTCATTAAAAGCATATGAAAATTTTTGCCTTTTTCTTCAATTCTCTCTCTCTCTCTCTCTCTCTTTTAGATGCTTTAGTTGTGAATGGAGAAATTTTTTTATGTTCATCTTTATACCTTGCATGGTGATGCCTTGGCGCTGCACCAAATACTAGGCTTAAAACAAAGTTTTAGTCCATGGGTAGATAAAAATTGTCATTTATGTGAGGAAGACAAAAGTAACTATAAAGCTCTTGTCAAGCACGATATGTGCAAACTAAGGCTGCCACAAGAACACAGTGAAAGAATGGAGGTAATTGAAAATCTATTTACGAATGATAAAATACAGTGGAAAGAAAAGTCACAACAGTGGGGCATTAACCATAAAACTCCTCTTGCTACTTTAAAGTATTTTTCTCCTGTATTAGATTCTCTACTTGACACAATGCATGTTCTTCTAGAGGGCATTCTACCATCTAATATTCAACTTCTGCTGTCAACCCTCTCTGCTCAGGGAATACTTAACCGGGAAGCTTTAAACAAGACTATAAAAAACTTTAAATTTTGTATGAGTATTAAATCATCTGAGTATCCTAAAGCATTTTCAAGTGGAGACTTTAAAGTTAAAGCAACTTCAAAATCTGTTTTAATCTTGGCTATTCATTTACCTTTTTGGTTAAAATCAATAGAAGTTAATGATAACAGTTATTTAAAATGCTTCAGAATTTTAGTAGCTATTGTTAAAATTAATTGGTCTCAAAGTATCGATTACCATTCTGTGCAGTGTGTAACTAAATTAATTGTTCAGTACATCAAACTTTTTTTTGAAATATACCCATCCGAGTCATTCACACCCAAGATGCATATGCTTGTCCACCTGGCAAATCAGTTGCTCACTCATGGCCCAGGAAGAGTAACTTCTTGTATTAGGTTTGAAGCCAAGCATTATGCTGCCAAAAGAAAACGTTTTTTTAATTTTAAAAATTTAGCATTGTCTGTTGTCAATACATTTGTGATAGATTTGACTCGTTCCTTATTTCATGGTGATGGAAAACCCATTGATATAAATTCTTCTCCCATGTACAAAACAAGTGCTTTAAGTAATACCGGGACTGATTTAAAATTGAAAAA
>JABUQX010000415.1:0-2500 GCA_015478945.1 Trachelipus rathkii | reverse complement strand
ATAATAATAATAATAATAATAAAAATAATAATAATAAATTAATAATAATAAAATAATAATAAAAATATTAGTAAAAATAATAATAATAATAATAATAATAATAATAATTAATAATAATAATAATAATAATAATAATAATAATAATAATAATAATAATAATAATAATAATAATAATAATAATATAATAATAATAATAATAATAATAATAATAATAATAATAATAATAATAATAATAATAATAATAATAATAATAATAATAATAATAATAATAATAATAATAATAATGAAAATAATAATAATAATAATAATAATAATAATAATAATAATAATAATAATATTCTTGAATAAAATAGAACAACCGCTTTCTGAACTTTTAATCTAATATTTCGCCTGGCCACTTCAGGCATCATCGGAGACGAGTTCAAGACTAATTTAACAATTGATGAAACAAAAGAAATGTTATTTAAATATAAATGTGAAGTAACAAATTAAAGTTTTATAGCTAACGTTAATCTGAAATTCTTAAATAATAAATATATGAAAGAGAGATTCTATCTAGCCAAACCTAAAAAATGTTCAAAAAATTTTCCATTTCATTGTACTTGATGTTTATAATTGGCTTGTGCTTTTTTATTAAGAGAGACTCAGCCAGCCTCAATTCAAAGAAATTTCCTGCTCGGTGTAGTATGTCAAAATTAGAAATATCGAGATTGGGTTTGGGAGTTGCATGTTCAGTTTTCATGTGTTCAAAGATCTTACTGGGCCTGTATCTATGTTGTGAGACACGGAGTTTGAGAGAATTAGTAGTATACCAGATGTAAGAGGCATTACAGCCATCTTTATTACAGTGAAATTGGTATACCACATGATTCACATTCTCCTTAGTCCCACTAGCTCTTTCAGAAAACATAGAAGAAAGTTTCAATGGCTTGTAGTAACATCTAAGTTTTATTTCTTTAGTGTTAGATTTGCACTTGATGTGATATTGAATTATTTTATTTAACCTGATATATTCATAATTAAATCTATCTATCGTTTGCGATCTGAAAAAGAATGTCAAGCTATCCCTATTATCTTCTGCTTTTTCATCGACAATTTTCTTATTTATAAAAGTTTTAATGATTTTACCTAGTAGATATTTGGGAAAGTTATTATTAGCAAGATTTTGTTTAATTCTTGAGAGCTCTGGTCAAAAAGGTTTCCAAGTCAGAGCAAATGCTGTGAAACTCTGTGTTTACCAGTTAAAGGTTAAATGGTTTCGATATTGTGGTAGGCAAAATGCTTTGGTTTGATATTTCGTTACATTTTTACCTAAATAAACAATTTTACAAGATAAAATGAAGAGGTGAACAATATTTTTAAATTATTATTATTATTATTATTATTATTATTATTATTATTATTATTATTATTATTATTATTATTATTATTATTATTATTATTATTATTATTATTATTATTAAAATTATTATATTATTATTATTTATTATTATATATTATTATTATTATTATTTATTATTATTTATATATTATTATTATTATTATTATTATTATTATTATGTATTATATCTTATTATTATTATATTATTATTATTATTATTATTATTATTTATTTTATTATTTATAAAAAAATTTTTTTTTTATTATTATTATTATTATTATTATTATTATTATTTATTATTATTATTATTATTATTATTAGTATAATAATTATAATTATAATTATAATTAAGTAATTATTATTATTATTATTATTATTATTATTATTATTATTATTATTATTATTATTATTATTATTATTGCTAAAAACCTGAATTCCTTTCCAATTTAATAAGATGTACGAAAATAAAGGCTATTTTTTCATGTAAAATGTCCATACATTCATTTGTTAACATTAGGTAAAGAAAAAGGAGAGAGAAAAAAAAAGGAAAATAATAGTGGGGAAAGATTATGGAATCTATAAAAATAACAAAATTTGATAAAGTAAATATGGAAATAATACAGAAAAAAAGAGTAAAAAAAAATATGAAATTTAAAAACACAAAAAATAAAAAAAAAATAAAAAAATCAAATTGAATAAATAAAAATGAAAGCAACAGAAAATTAAAATCACAAAATAAACAAATAAAAAAATCATAAAAGAATAAATAAAACATTTGTTTCTAATATTTAACTTTGAAAAAAAAAATTGAGCGCACACACACACATAAATATATATATATATATATATATATATATATATATATATATATATATATATATATATATAATATATATATATATATATATATATATATATATATATTATATAGTATATATATATATATATTATATTATATATATATATATATATATATATCTATATTATATTATATATAATATATATATATATATATATTATATAATAATATATATAGATATAATATATATATATATATATATATATATTTATATATTTATATTATATATATATTATACATATTTATATATATATCTCTCT
>JABUQX010000414.1:40000-42500 GCA_015478945.1 Trachelipus rathkii | reverse complement strand
CATCTTTTTCCTGTTGTAATGCAATTGCCCTTTCCAACTGCTCCTTTTCCTGTTTTAAAACTTCTTTATCCTTACTCACGTTGGACCCACAGGGTTGGTTATCCCCTGCGTTTTTACTTACTTTTTTATTTCCTTTTGCCCAATGCCCCTTCAGCGGACAATCTGCACCAAAATGCATAGGTGATCTGCATACTACACATCTCTTTGGTTTTCCCCATTCATTTAGCGGGTTCATTTTCTCTCCTCCTTCCATTATTGCAAATTTTTCCTTCCAACAAAGATTCGATTCCCAAAATTCTACGGAGCCACCAGTGTAACGGGGGGCGGAGGTTCCCCCTTCGTTATTCTGCAATAATGAAAAAGAGTTTATTCAATTTATAAATATTTATGATTTTTCAAAACATATATTTCCTTTATCAATAATTTACCAAATATATATCGAGTACTAATATTATTTTCTTAAACCTTTCAGCATTAATATTTACAAAATACAAAGGAGATTGTTAAACACGTATCGATTTTCTTCATATAATTAAAAACTTTTCTAAACACATTTAAGTAACTTATTTTTCAAAACATACATGGACACAAGTAAATAATCAAAGTATAGACAGCAAAGTACAATTCCAATTTCATATATTAATTTCTTAAAAGTCAATAACAACAACTTTACTAATCGTCGATAACCTACTCCGTCAAAAAAAAGGTTACTTACTAAACAATTTTCAATCCTTCGATAATACATAGATGTGCTTCAACAAGCGATTGTTTATATCAGTACAACAATGAAATAACTTACAAATAAGGCTCTTAATTACAATAATCCAAACTTTGCTCTGTTCAGACCGTATCCTCTTCAATCGTGACTCTCGGTCAATCTTTTAACTGGTTGGCGACAATCCGACGTACAATTTTCCGTCAATCCAGGAACTATCTCCTTATTCTCCGTCGCTCCCGTCAGTCCTAAGTCGACTTCCCGAATCACACTGAATCGTTTTACGAATCCTTCCAAAACAAAAGCTCGAACATCAGTAAATAGTTGCCTCGTACTCGATTCCCCTAAAAAATGCATAAATTACCTGTGATTAAAATCAATCCTTTTCTTTTTTAAAATTTCTTTATAATAAAATATAAAACCCAATTAATTTGCTACTTACGTTTTCCACGGGAAACAATTTTTCCTTATTCTCACAACTTTTTAATCTTCTCTTTTTCTTAACTCCCAGTTTGTCCTCTACGAGCAATCTAAACTTTTTTAACACAAGTTTTATTTGAACTCACCTTATTCCTATACTTTAGTTGGTTTAGTCCTTATTATTATAATATATAAATATATATATATATATAGATAGAAGATAGATATAAATACTATATATATATATATATATATTATATATATATATATATATATATATATATATATATACATATATACATATATATATATAATATATATATATATATATATATATAGATATATATATATATATATATATAGTTATATATATATAATATAGATATATGTATATATATATATATATATATATATAATACATATATAACTATACTATATATATATATATAATATATATATATATATATATATATATATAATATTATAATATATATACTATATTATATATATATATTAATATATATATAATTAAATTATTAATATATATATTTATAGTATATATATATATATATATATCATAATACGAGCATATACTATATATATAATATATATATATAGGCATAATAAGTATATATATATATATACTATATATATAATATAATATATATATATATACATTATTTATATATATATATATATATATATATATATATAGTAATATATATATATATATATATATATATATATATATATATATATATATATATATATATATCTATTTGTGATATAATATAATAATAAATAGGATGTATACTATATATATATTGCCTAATTAAATACATATGTATCATCTGTGAAATTCCTGAATAATTTAATATATATATATATATATATAATATATATATATATATATATATATATATGCGTGTGCGTGGAGAAAAAGGAAAACATTTGTGATGCGCACTCCATACAATGACGACCACAGCCTCTATGCAAAGCAATCAACTTGGATGGTGCAAAGTCCCGAAGGCTCCCCAGAACACCCAACCTCTTTGAAGTTTTAGAAAAGGAGGTAACTTAATCCTTATAACTAAGGTCAAGGGAAAAGGAAATGCCACGATTAAACAAGAGAAAGATTTGGGATGTTTGTTTTCGAAGAAGATATTATAGTTGTGTGCGGAACGAAGATTCTCATATTATAGTTGTGTGAGAAATTATGTCGACTGGGTAGATGAAAAACTATGTTTTTTAGAGGCATTGGAAAATATCTTGTTTTCTTTAGCCCAATTATAGATCCGAGAAAGATCAAAGGTTAGCTATTCCAAAACCACAATCCTACCATGCGATAATTGCTGCTGAGTGGGT
>JABUQX010000414.1:12500-15000 GCA_015478945.1 Trachelipus rathkii | reverse complement strand
CAAACTCTCCGTCTTATCGGAATCATAAGCTCGTTCAAACTGTACCGAAAAGGTGAAACCCCTCTCAACCCTCTACTGTCGTTTTATAGTTTTAACATCGGTACTTTCAATAGTTTTCGAACATACCCGAATCAGTAAGGTTTGGAAACATCTTAAATCTTCCATTAAAAGTGCTGTACTAGTGATCTAGTGATTTAGTGATTTACTTCCCCTTCTCTGTAATTCTTTGTCCTATGCTCATCGATATTTCGGTATATCCCATTTATAGTTCTGGACATATCGAATGCTTTTAACAGAGTCTAGCATAAAGCTTTGACTACTAAAATTTTCTTTTTTGATATTTATCTTTCCCTATGTGGATTTCTTTCCGATTTTCTTACACCGGTTATTATATAGCAACTGTTCATCCTTTAAATTTATTAGTGGTTTTCTTCAGGGTTCTCTAACATTCCCAACTCATTATCTGCTTTTCATTAATGATCTTCTCTCTTTTTCATTTCATCACCTACCAATTACTGTGCCGAGGACTCTGACCTTCATGGTTCCTTTCATTTTGAAGTACGTCCCCATCCATCGGAAAATAATTTATATTTTAGAGTGGCCTTGGAGCAAATTACTTTTTTATCTTTCTCAAATTTCTAATCAGAGCTTGCAAAACTTAATAACGCCTTAAAGCCATTATATATATATATATATATATATATATATATATATATATATATATATATATATATATATATATATAAATATATATATATATATATATATATCGGACGTTAAATGAGTACACCTCCTCCTTGATTAGGGCTCTGCCCGTGAGTGACGGTGTTTATCTCTGAAATATATATATATATTATATATATTATTATATTATATTATATATATATATTATATATATATATATATATATATATATATATATATATATATATATATATATATATATATATATATATATATATATATATATATATATATATATATATATAAATATATATATATATATATATATATATATTTATATATAATTATATATATATATATATATATATATATATATATATATATATATATATATATATATATATATATATATATATATATATATATATATTCATATATATGTAATAACCATAATAAAATATTGTATATTAAATAAATATTTCTTTTGGTCTTTAAAATAATCATTAGTAGGAAAGAAAAAATTGCTAAAACAGACAAAAGCCAGAGGGTGCCAAACAGTGCTATATTTTGTCACTTAGCAAAGATAGCTCCTTAAAAGAAAACAGCGTTTTCTGGTAATGCAATTTCAAATTCAAATAAAGATGAGTTTCTTATAAAGAAAGTGCTATAGTTAAAGAGGGTTTAAAGAAGGAAAGTTAAACTGTAAAGGCAATAAATCAGGTAGCGTAATTAATCTTTTTTTTTTTTATAATTATTAAATAAACAATAAGTGAATATAAGCAAAAGCAAAATATGAAATCAAATAAAAAAAATATAATATTTTAATCTAAAAATAAAATAAAATTTGAAAACGCATTTTAAAAGACTTTAAAAATTTACTGTATGTGCGTATGTTTTACGTATATTTATTTTTATGTCTTGTATATATTTCTCATATGTTTTGTATATTTATTTTTATGTCTTGTATATATTTCTTATATGTCTTGTATATTTATTTTTGTCTTATATATATTTCTTATATGTTTTGTATATTTATTTTTATGTCTTGTATATATTTCTCATATGTTTTGTATATTTATTTTTATGTCTTGTATATATTTCTTATATGTCTTGTATATTTATTTTTGTCTTATATATATTTCTTATATGTTTTGTATATTTATTTTTATGTCTTGTATATATTTCTCATATGTCTTGTACATTTATTTTTATGTTTTGCATATATTTTACTGTATATTGGCAAAATTACATTCTTGTTTCATAATGTTTCCCGAACAAAATTTAAATGATGATGTATTTAACAATCAAAGCCTTAAAATAAATAAGAATATTTTCATCATTTTTCCTGTATCTCTCTCTCTCTCTCTCTCTCTCTCTCTCTCTCTCTCTCTCTCTCTCTCTCTCTCTCTCTCTCTCTCTCTCTCTCTCTCTCTCTCTCTCTCTCTCTCTCTCTCTCTCTCTCTCTCTCTCTCTCTCTCTCTCTTCTCTCTTCTCTCTCTCTCTCTCTCTCTCTCTCTCTATATATATATATATATATATATATATATATATATATATATATATATATATATATATATATGTATATATGTATATATATATGAGATATAATTATATCTCAAATTTCGATTTTAATTAAATTCTCATAATCTTAAAATCCTCTATTTACCAAACAAATCTATGAGTTCCCCAATTTGCTGATTAAAATTTAGTAAACCTAAAATTTCCTATTATCTACCAAACTAATCTATGAGTATTTCATTTTATTGTATCTTAAATAAAATTTAGGAAATCTCAAACTCTTCACTATCAAAATTTA
>JABUQX010000414.1:0-7500 GCA_015478945.1 Trachelipus rathkii | reverse complement strand
AGTGCATGGTTGTAAGTCGTCGGGTAATTATGGACATCTCCATGTCAGATTTGCAAGTAAGCTTTGTATTTCAGTTACATCATATATATATATATATATATATATATATATATATATATATATATATATATATATATATATATATATATATATATATATATATATATATATATATATATATATATATATATATATATATATATATATATATATATATATATATAAACCATAATAAAATATTGTATATTAAATAAATATTTTTAGTCTTTAATATAGGAGAGAACGGGAGGCTGCAAACTAAGTATATATATATATATATATATATATATATATAAAGAGATAGTTATATATATATATATATATATATATATATATATATATATATATATATATATATATATATATATATATATATATATATATATATATATATATATGGTACATGTGAATTTGATGGCTCGCTTTCTTGCGTAGTTTTTTTTATGCTGAAAAAGTTTAAAATGCCGTATAATTGACCAAAAATTGCTTTTGGTGTGAAGCTCAGATTCTTTCCTTTTTTTAAATTTTTTATTAAAAATTGTATGAACTTATTTCGAATTGTGTTTAGTTATTAATTATTTTCTTAGGTACGAATTTTCGTTGCAATAAAATAAAATGATAATTACGTTTAATTATTAAAATTAAATGAAAAACACGTTCTACAAAAAAAAAAAATATATATATATATATATATATATATATATATATATATATATATATATATATATATATATATATATATATATATATATATATATATATATATATATATATATATATATTATATATATATATATATATATATATATATATATATATATATATATATATATATATATATATATATATATAACTTAAAAAGGCAAAATATCAGAAAAGAGCCAGGAGAATTATCTCGAAAAATATGACACACAGGAAAATTGGTCACATATTTGAATCAGTGAGCAAAGCATTACCAGAATGTAAACTGAGTGTTTGACACTTACAGCGTAATAAAGCATATTTAAATCAGCGTATAAAGCTTATTATATGCAAAGTCGTTTTATGATTTAAAACTAACGAATACCCTAGAGTAGACCGCATAGATACCAGGAGTCGGGGTCTCTCGGCCTCTAGGTGGACGACGGGGGGAACTTCGTCCCCTTCCCCCATCGCGAGCCCCTAATGGAAAGAGGTTTTTGAACTTCACTTTAGGTGCCTGAGCCGATGGGGACAGAGTGGGGACGATTTTATATAATAAGCTTTATACGCTGATTCCAAATATGTAATTTGTTTTTCTGTAAGTGTCGTACTTTTCGAGTTTTTTTTACATTCCGGTAATAAGCTTTATACGCTGATTCCAAATATGTATTTGGTTTTCCTGTAAGTGTCATACTTTTCGAGATAATTCTCCTGGCCCTTTTCTGGAATTATGCCCTTAAAAAAAATAAATATTATTAAACTGGATAAAATTTAATAAAGTACCAAAATCGTACAAAATATTTTTTGTTATCACTCCTTTACCTATATATATATATATATATATATATATATATATATATATATAAACAGTATATATATATATATATATATATATATATATATATATATATATATATATATATATATATATATATATATATATATATATATATATATTAAACTATTAATTATAAAAGGAAAGTAAATTTAAACTTTAACTGCTTCACCTTTACTAAAATCAGTAGAGATTTATATAATTTTTTTTTTACCCTAGACATGAAAAATTTAAACAAGATTGTAAATACATAACCTAAAATTTCATGACTCAGAGAAACGCGAGCCATTAAATTCACATGAACCATATATATATATATATATATATATATATATATATATATATATATATATATATATATATATATATATATATATATATATATATATATATATATATATATATATATATATATATATATATATATTATATATATATATATATATATATATATATATATATATATATATATATATATATACAATGTTTCTAAGTGGATTATAAAGAGAAAATGGGATTTTAAATTATTTGTTTTGTGGGACTTTATAAAAATTTTCTCAATTTTCCCAGTAAATAAAAAGTATAGTAAATTTTCAGCGGAGACGCAAAAGTTTAATCTATTATATATATATATATATATATATATATATATATATATATATATATATATATATATATATATATATATATATATATATATATATATATATATATATATATATATATATATATATATATATATATATATATATATATTAGGTTAGGTTAGGTTATGTTAGTTTAGGTTAGGTTAGGTTAGGTTAGCTTAGCTTAGGTTTAGCTCATTTAATTTTTTTTTTTTTCAGTTTTATACTTACTTTTGCTCATGTTCCTTCTATTTCGTTAGTATGGTGTTTTATCTCTTTATTTAAAAATTTTAATATGCGATTTACTTTTTCATGCTTGTATTTGTGCATTTTCTAAGTCATTATTATAACCTCTCCGTTCGTCTGTCACTATTGTTTAAATATTTATTAAACAAAATAAAATAATTTTAAAAAGAAAAAAAAATCTCATTTAAGACAAATAATAAAAAGTACACAAAATCTCCTTTCTGAAACTTCACAAACTTTAGTCTAAAATAAAAAACATCCTTTAATTCTGATTTTCCCTCGGTTCATAAAATGAATTTTTTATTTCTTTTCACTTAGGAACATTTAATATATATATATTGGTATAGTTATTGTAATAATTATATATATATATATATATATATATATATATATATATATATATATATATATATATATATATATATATATATATATATATATATATATATATATATATATATATAGTGTGATAGGATTTTTTTCTATAGTAATCGTCATCGGCAAAATCGTCATATTTTTTTCAATCGTCATCGTCCATCGTCATCGGCAATTTTGCCGATTATTTTGCCGATTAATTGAACCAATATTAAGATAGATTATTAAAACTCTATATATATATATATATATATATATATATATATATATATATATATATATAGTATATATATATATATATATATATATATATATATATATATATATATATATATATATATATATATATACCCATTTTGCTTATGGTATGTATGACATTCCAGTGCCTAATGGTTCGCCTTTCTGTTATGCGTTCATATCCACACTCATCCTCCAGACAACATATCATATACACATACTTATATCCACACCCCTCTTCTAGACAACATCTTACAGACATCCCTATCCCTTATATCCAAAAATTGCCCACATCGTATGTCCTGCGTGTCGTAGAAGGCAACTAAGTGATGGTGGTAGTTGGGTTGGCTGCCCACTACCACTTATCTTTTGCCAGGAATGCTAATGCATGCCTCGGAGAAGGTCGTGATCGCCGTAAGCGGCCTTCTATCTTTCGGCGAAAATGTATGAATCGTATGGGTACATGGAATGTCAGAGGAATAAATGTTGAGGAGAAGAGGAGAGAGGTGATGAATGTATTTAGAAAGGGCAAATTTGATTTGCTAGCTGTGACTGAAACAAAGATGAAAGGAAACGGTGAAAATGAGTGGTGTGGTGTGAAATGTGTTTGTGTTGGTGTGGAAAGGAATGAGAGGGGATAGAAGGATTTGCAATTCTGATGAGTGACTTGTAGAGAGCTATGGTAGATTTTGTGTGTGTGAGTACTAGAATTCTAAAGGTTAAATTTAAGTTTGAAAAGGTCAAGGTGTGTGGTTGTGACATATGGTCCATCTGAGGGTAATGTTGAAGAGTGCGATTTTCTGGGATAATCTGAATGATGTTTTGGATGGGGTGAGTAGGGGATTTAGTTCATTTGCCACATATCTGCCCACCTAAGGATTTTTTTTACAGTTGTCACCACCACTCACAGTCAGAGCCCTATTCAAGGAGGGGGTGTAGTACGCTCAAAAGTTCACCCTCTAGCCCAAATTACGCAGATGAGCACAGACGCAGGCTTTAAAGTGAGGGAGATTAAATTCAACAGGACATACAGAAGATGGAAGAGAATTCCACAGAACAGAGGTGGCGGGAAAGAATGAAGCACCACAGCGAACTAGCCTGGAGTTACCAATATCAACACAAAACAATATCAATACATCACTCCTTATGCGTCGTAAAGGTGGTGGTACGCAAAATGATAAGTTCTGAGCAGACTGCCGTCAAAAGCCTATAGAATAGAGATAAAGCACCAAACAGAACAGTTTCTAAGCCTTTTGGCACTTGACTCGACCCTATCCAAGAGCCGGGTGAAACCAGAGCCCCCCCCCCGAGATATGAGAGCAGTACTCCATACAAGGGCGTGATGAGAGCCTTGTATAGCTGGAGCAAATCCGAGGGCGAGAAAAATTCGCAGTCTAAACAGAACCCCCAGTTTCTTTGAGGCCGCCCCAGCAAACCGTTTTGCATTACGAGGCTCAATACATTTTTGTTTAAGGGCTTAAGATGTTTATATTATTAATAGAGACAGAACCGTCAAAGGAGAGATTGAGAACCGTCAAAATTTGTAGAAGTTGTTTTTAAAGAATTGAATTTCACAAGGTTGAGACGACCTCATCCGGAAATTTTATCCAGATCAGACAGAATAGGACATTGAGAGGAGAGGGAATTCTAGGAGGAAGAGAGGAAGCAGAACTAATTTGTGAAGTAAAAGAGGAAGCAGACTGAAATGAGCTTTTGAAGAATGAAGGGTCAAAACCATTGTATAAGAGTGGATAGAGCAGATGTGTAGGTGAGAAGATCATTAATGAAGTAGGAATAAAGTAGGAGATAAGACAGAACCCTGAGGGAACACCACTACGACAGAAAAAGAATAAAGGTCACCTCCATCAACAACAGCCGATGAGATTTGAAAGAAAGCAGACATAATTAAGCAAAGTGGAAAGAGGTAACCCAAAGGAGGGGTTAAGAGCAGTGTGACAATGTGCCATACTGGTTAAATGCTTTGATATGTCAAGCGCCACCACGCAAGTCTCCCGTAGTTCCTAAGAGCTGAAACCATAAATCGGCAGATAGGGAAAGTATATCTGTGAAGAACCCTAGCGCTGAAAGCCGTAATGGATATCGAAAGAAGCGGGAATGAG
The DNA here is from genome assembly GCA_015478945.1 of Trachelipus rathkii. Taxonomy (NCBI): domain Eukaryota; kingdom Metazoa; phylum Arthropoda; class Malacostraca; order Isopoda; family Trachelipodidae; genus Trachelipus; species Trachelipus rathkii. Next base: position 2,341 of record JABUQX010000414.1, on the reverse strand, counting down.
TTTCCATGATAATTCAAGAAGTGAGAGTTGGAGAAGGGTTTCAAAGTATCTTGTAGATAGAATAAGGTGAAAGCTATAGCGCGATAGTTAGAAGGATCAGAGCGGCTTCCTTATTTCGGAATAGGTTGGACATGTGCGAGCTTCCAACACTGAGGGAAAGTGCTAGTATTGAGACATAGGGAGTATAGTTGAACGAGGGGCGGGGATAGCACGGAAGCACACTCCCTCAAAACTTGGGGAGGAATGCCATCTGGGCCACCCGTCTTCCTATCCTTCATAGATTTCAGGGGCCTATGCACCCGATCAAATGTAATGGTAAAGGCATAGGACACCTGAGAGGAGAAGGAGGAGGAAGAGGAATGCCAGAATCGTCCAGGGTTGAGTTAGAGGAAAATAGGAGGCCGAAGAGATTGGCCTTTTCAGTTGGAGAATTAACAACAGAACCATCAGAGGAAAGGGAGATTTACAGAAGTTGCTAGAGATGTTTTTGGCAAGAGGCCAGAAAGATTTGTCAGTAGGAGAACCAAGGAGGTTAGCGCACTTTCGTTTGATGAAAGCCCGCTTTGCTAGTCGAAGAGTATCCCTGCAACGATTTCTAGCTGAATGAAAATTGGCGAGAGTGATTGGAGAACGAGAATTTTTCCACCCCCGATACGCACTGTCTCTAGCCTGAATGGCCAGAGAACAAGCACGATCGAACCATGGTTTATGAGGAGAGAAAGATTTAGTTGAAGAAGGAATGAACTTGCTAGTCCCATCAACGATTACAGCTCCCTCCTTATCTTTTAAATATTTATACATCCATCATTATTCCTAACTGAGGTAGCCAATTTGCTATCATCTGCAAACTTGGAAACCTTACATTTAAGTCCCTGGTCTAAATATTTTATACATATATATGAGGAACAGCCACTTGACCTAAGAAATCGTTACGGACCACAAACATGTCTCCTCATTTCCATTAATAAATACTTTTCATATTCATTAATTATTATTATTATTATTATTATTATTATTATTATTATTATTATTATTATTATTATTATTATTATTATTATTATTATTATTATATTATTATTATTATTATTATTATTATTATTATTATTATTATTATTATTATTATTATTATTATTATTATTATTATTATTATTATTATTATTATTATTATTATTATTATTATTATGAGACTTAAGGAATCAAAAATTTTGATCTCTTAAATAATTTCGGAGGGTTGAACCCCTGACCCCCCTGTCTACAGCCTTATATATATATATATATAACACACACACCCCTATATATATATATATATATATATATATATATATATATATATATATATATATATATATATATATATATATATATATATATATATATATATATATATATATATATATATATATATATATATATAAATATATATATATATATATATATATATATATATATATATATATATATATATATATATATATATATATATATATATATATATATATATATATATAGAGAGAGAGAGAGAGAGAGAGAGAGAGAGAGAGAGAGAGAAAATTTTTTTAAATATATTTTTTCAAATAATCGTCATCGTCATCGTCATCGTCATCGGCAAAATTTCATAATCGTCCCATCACTAAATATATATATATATATATATATATATATATATATATATATATATATATATATACATATATAAAAATATTATTATATATATATTTTATTATATTATATATTAGTATTATATGTAGATTATTATTATATATATATATTATAAATATATATATATATATAAATATATATATATATATATATATATATTTATATTATTCTATTACATATATTATATATTTATTTGTATACCTATGTATTATATATATAAGTATAAACTTTTAAATTATATATATATTTTTTCATATATATATTATTATTATATATAACAAATATATATATATATATATATATATATATATATATATATATATATATATATATATATATATTATATATATATATATATATATATATATATATATATATATATATATATATATATATTTACATATATATATATATATATATATATAAATATATATATATATATATATATATATATATATATATATATATATATATATATATATATATATATATATATATATATATATATATATATATATTTATATATATTTATATATATATATATATATATATATATATATATATATATATATATATATATATATATATATATATATATAGTATTGAAGGGCGCACGAAAAACGTATTGTCACACATAAATGCATTATTAAACACCATCTGAGGGGCCGGAATGAAGTACAAC
>JABUQX010000413.1:0-17957 GCA_015478945.1 Trachelipus rathkii | reverse complement strand
CGTGAGGTGTGAATTACCAGAGAGTCCACTCCTGAAAGTTAGGGCTTATGCCCGTGAGGTGTGAATTACCTATAGAAGTTTCCCCTCCTTGAATAGGGCTATGCCCTGAGGTGTACCTAGAAAAGTTCCCCCCTTGAATAGGGCTATAACCGTGAGGTGTGAATTACCAGAGAGAAGTTCCCCTCCTTGAATGGCTATGCCCGTGAGATGAGAATTAACCTAGAGAAGTTCCCTCCTTAAATAGGGCTATGCCAGTGAGGTGTGATTACCTAGAGAATTCCTTTCATGAATAGGGCTATCCCAGTGAGGTGTGAATTACCTAGAGAAGTTCCCCTCCTTGAATAGGGCTATGCCATAGAGGGATTGAATTACCTAGAGAAGTTCCCCTCTTGAATAGGGGCTATGCCGTGAGGTGTGAATTACCTAGAGAAAGTTCCCCTCCTTGACATAGGGCTTTGAACGTGGAGGTGTGATATTACCTAGAAGAGTCCCTCCTTGAATAGGGCTAATGCCGTGAGGTGTGAATTACCTAGAGAAGTTCCCCTCCTTGAATAGGGCTATGCCCGTGAGTAGTGAATTACCTAGAGAAGTTCCCCTCCTTTGAATAGGGCTATACCGTGAGGTGTGAATTACCATGAGAAGTTCCCCTGACCTTGAATAGGGCTATGCCCTGAGGTGTGAATTACTAGAGAGGTTCCCCTCCTTGAATAGGGCTATGCCCGTGAGGTGTGAATTACCTAGAGAAGTTCCCCTCCTTGAATAGGGCTATGCCCGTGAGGTGTGAACTTACCTAAGAGAAGAGAAGTTCCCCTCCTTGAATTGGGCTAAGCCCGTGAGGTGTGAAACCTAGAGAAGTTCCCTCCTTGAAATAGGGGCTTATGCCGTGGAGTGGAATTACATAGAGGAAGTTCCCCTCTTGAATGGGATATGCCCGTTGAGTGTGAATACTAGAGAAAGTTCCCCTCCTTGAATAGGGCTATGCCCGTGAGGTGTGAATTACCTAGAGAAGTCCCCTCCTTGGAATTGGGCTAGCCCGTGGAGTGTGATTACTAGAGAGTTCCCCTCCTTGGATAGGGCTATGCCCGTGTGAGATGAGAATTACCTAGAGAGTTCCCCTCCTTATAGGGCATATGCCAGTGAAGTGTGATTTACCTTAGAGAAGTTCCCTTCATGATAGGGCTATGCCCGTGAGGTGGAATTACCTAGAGAATTCCCTCTTGAATAGGGCTTATGCCCGTGAGGTGTGAATTACCTAAGAAGTTCCCCTCCTTGAATAGGGCTATGCCCGTGAGGAGTGAATTACCTAGAGAAGTTCCCCTCCTTGGAATAGGGCTATCCCGTGAGGTGTGAATTACTAGAGTAAGTTCCCCTCCTTGAATAGGAATATGCCCGTGAGGTGTGAATTACCTATGAGAAGTTTCCCCTCTTGAATAGGGGCTATGCCCGTGAGGTGGAATACTCAAGAAGCCCCTACTTGAATATCACCCGAGGTGTGAATTACATGAGGAAGTTCCCCTGATTTGAAAAGGCTATGGCCCGTGAGGTGTGAATTACCTAGAGAAGTTCACCCTCCTTGAATAGGCTATGCCCGTGAGTGTGAATTACATAGAGAAGTTCCCCTCTTGATTAGGGCTATGCCCGTGAGGTAGTGAATTACCTAGAGAGTTCCCCTCCTTGAATAGCGTGAGGTGTGAATACCTAGAGAAGTTCCCCTCCTTGAATTGGGCTTACCCGTGAGGTTTGAATTACCTAGAAGAAGTTCCCCTCCTTGAATAGGGCTATGCCCGTGAGATGAGAATTACCTAGAGAAGTTCCCCTCCTTGAATAGGGCTATGCCCGTGAGGTGTGATTTACCTAGAGAAGTTCCCTTCATGAATAGGGCTATGCCCGTGAGGTGTGAATTACCTAGAGAAGTTCCCCTCCTTGAATAGGGCTATGCCCGTGAGGTGTGAATTACCTAGAGAAGTTCCCCTAATAGGGCTATGCCGTGAGGTGTGAGATTACCTAGAGAAGTTCCCCTCCTTGAATAGGGCCTTGCCCGTGAGGTGTTGATATTACCTAGGCAGAAGTTCCCCTCTTGAATAGGGCTATGCCCGTGAGGTGTGAAATACCTAGAGAGTTCCCCTCCTTGAAAGGGCTATGCCCGTGAGGTGTGAATTACCTAGAGAAGTTCCCCTCCTGAATAGGGCTATGCCTGAGGTGTGAATACCTATGGAGAAGGTTCCCCTGAAATGAATAGGGCATGCCTGTGAGGTGTGAATTACCTAGAGAAGTTCCCCTCCTTGAATAGGGCTATACCCGTGAGGTGTGAATTACCTAGAAAGTTCCCCTCTGAAAGGGCTATGCCCGTGAGGTGTTGAATTACCTAGAGAGTTCCCCTCCTTGAATAGGGCTATGCCCGAGGGGGATTACATAGAGAAGTTCCCCTCCTTGAATAGGGCTATGCCCGTGAGGTGTGAATACTAGAGAAGTTTCCCCTCCTTGAATGGGCGTAAGCCGTGAGGTGTGAAATTTACCTAGAAAGTTCCCCTCTTGAAGGGCTTGCCCGTGAGGTTTGTGAATTACATAGAGAGTCCCCTCTTGAATTAGGGATATGCCCGTGAAGGTGGTGAATTACCTAGAGAAGTTCCCCTTCCTTGAATAGGGCTAGCCCGGGAGTGTGAATTACCTAGAGAGTTCCCCTCCTTGAATGGGCTATGGACGTGAGGTGTGAATTACCTAGAGAGAAGTTCCCTCCTTGAATAGGGGCTATGCCCGTGAGTTGAGAATTACCTAGAGAAGTTCCCCTTCCTTGAATAGGGCTATGCCCGGAGGTGTGATTTACCTAGAGAAGTTCCCTTCTATGAATAGGGCTATGCCCGTGAGTGTGTTGAATTACCATAGAGAAGTTCCCCTCCTTGAATAGGGCTATGCCCGTGAGGTGTGAATTACCTAGAGAAGCTTCCACCTCCTTGAATAGGGCTATGCCCGTTGAGAGTTGAATTTACCTTAGTATAGTCCCTCGAAGCTATTGCCGTGAGGTAGAAATATGAAGTTCCCCTCCTGGAATAGGGATAGCCCGTGAGGTGTGATTACCTAGAGAAGTTCCCCTCCTTAATAGGGCTATGCCCGTGAGGTGTTGAATTACCTAGAGAAGTTCCCTACTTGAATAGGGGCCCGATGAGGTGTGAATTACCTAGAGAAGTTCCCCTGATTGAATAAGGCTATGCCCGTGAGGTGTGAATTACCTAGAGAAGTTCCCCTCCTTGAATAGGGCTATGCCCGTGAGGTGTGAATTAACAAGAGAAGTTCCCCTCCTTGAATAGGGCTATGCCCGTGAGTGTGAATTACCTAGAGAATTCCCCCTTTTGATTGGGCTATGCCCGTGAGGTGTGAATTACTAGAGAAGTTCCCCTCCTTTGAATAGGGCTAAGCCCGTGAGGTTTGAATTACCTAGAGAAGTTCCCTCCTTGATAGGGCTAGCCCGTGAATGAGAATTACTAGAGAAGTCCCCTCCTTTGTAATAGGGTACGCCCGTGAGGTGTGATTTACCTAGAGAAGTTCCCTTCATGAATAGGGCTATGCCCGTGAGGTGTGAATTACCTAGAGAAGTTCCCCTCCTTGAATAGGGCTATGCCCGTGAGGTGTGAATTACCTAGAGAAGTTCCCCTCCTGAATTGTGTAGTGCCGTGAGGAGGTAAGTAATACCTAGAGAAGTCCCCTCCGGAAAGGCATCCTCGGGAGGTGTGAATTACCTAGAGAAGTTCCCCTCCTTGAATAGGGCTTTGAACGTGAGGTGTGAATTACCTAGAGAAGTTCCCCTCCTTGAATAGGGCTATGCCCGTGAGGTGTGAATTACCTAGAGAAGTTCCCCTCCTTGAATAGGGCTATGCCCGTGAGGTGTGAATACCTAGTGAAGTTCCCCTTGATTGAATAAGGCTATGCCCTGAGGTGTGAATTACCTTAGGAAGTTCCCCGAATAGAGCTATGCCCGTGAGGTGTGAATTACCTAGAGAAGTTCCCCTGATTGAATAGGGCTATGCCCGTGAGGTGTGAATTACCTAGAAAAGTTTCCCTCCTTGAATAGGGCTATGCCCGTGAGGTGTGAATTACCTAGAGAAGTTCCCCTCCTTGAATAGGGCTATGCCCTTGAGGTGTCAATTACCTAGAAAAGTTCCCTCCTTGAATAGGGCTATGCCGGAGGTGTGAATTACCTAGAGAAGTTCCCCTTCTTGAAAAGGGCTATGCCCGTGAGGTGTGAATTACTTAGAGAAGCTCCCCTCCTTGAATAGGGCTATGCCCGTGAGGTGTAAATTCCCTAGAGAAGTTCCCTCCTTGAATAGGGCTATGCCCGTGAGGTGTGAATTACCTAGAGAAGTTCCCCTCCTTGAATAGGGCTATGCCCGTGAGGTGTGAATACCTAGAGAAGTTCCCCTCCTTGAATGGGCTATGCCCGTGAGAAATTACCTAGAGAAGTCCCCTCCTTGAATGGGCTTTGAACGTGAGGTGTGAATTACCTAGAGAAGTTCCCCCTCCTTGATAGGGCTATGCCCCTTGGGGGGGGAGTTAACTAGAGAAGTTTCCCCCCCTGAATAGGGCTATGCCGTAGGTGTGAATTACCTTAGAGAGTTCCCTCCTTGAAATAGCGGCTATGCCTTGAGTGTGAATTACCTAGAAAGTTCCCCTCCTTGAATAGGCTATGCCCCGTGAGGTGTTGAATTACCTAGAGAAGTTCCCTCCTTGAAAAGGGCTATGCCCCGGGGGGTGTGAATTACCTAGAGAAGTTCCCCTCCTTGAATAGGGCTATGCCCGTGAGGTGTGAATTATCTAGAGAAGTTCCCCTCCTTGAATAGGGCTATGCCCGTGAGGTGTGAATTACCTAGAGAAGTTCCCCTCCTTGAAAAGGCCAAGCCCGTGAGGAGTGAATTACCTAGAGAAGTTCCCCTCCTTGAATAGGGCAATGCCTGTGAGGTGTGAATTACCTAGAGAAGTTCCCCTGATTGAATAGTCACTATAAATTACCTAGAGAGTTCCCCTCCTTGAATAGGCTATGCCCGTGAGGTGTGAATTACCTAATGAAAGTTCCCCTAATGAATAGGGCTTGCCCGTGAGGTTGTGAATTACCTAGAGAAGTTCCATCCTTATTATGCCGTGAGGTGTAAATTACCTAGAGAAAGTTCCCCTCCTTGAATAGGCTATTCGCCGTTGAGGTGTGAATTACCTAGAGTAAGTTCCCCTCCTTGAATAGGGCATGCCCGTGAGGTGTGAATTACTAAGAAGTTCCCCCTCCTTTGTAATAGTGGCTTTGTCCCCGTGATGTGAGTTACCTGAAAAGCCCCTCCTTGAATAGGGCTTCACCCGTGAGTGTGTGAATTACCTAGAGAAGATTCCCTCCTTGAAGGGTATGCCCGTGAGGTGTGAATTACTAGAGAAGTTCCCCTGATTGAATAGGGCTATGCCCGTGAGGTGTGAATTACAAAGAGAAGCCTCCTTGGAATAGGGCTTTGCCCGTGAGTGATGGTGACAACGAAGTTCCCCTCCTTGAATAAGGGCTATGCCCGTGAGGTGTGAATTACCTAGAGAAGTTTCCCTTCATTTGAATAAGGGCTTGCCCGATGAGGTCGTGAATTTACCTAGAAAAGTTTCCCCTCCTTGAAATAGGGCTATGCCCTTGAGGTGTCAATTACCTAAAAAAGTTCCCCTCCTTGAATATTATGGGCTTGCCCGGTAGGTGTGAATTACCTAGAGAAGTTCCCTCCTTTTGAATAGGGCTATGCCCGTGAGGTGTAAATTACCTAGAGAAGTTCCCCTCCTTGAATAGGGCTATGCCCGTGAGGTGTGAATTACCTAGAGAAGTTCCCCTCCTTGAATAGGGCTATGCCCGTGAGGTGTGAATTCTCTAGGAAGCTCCCTCCTTGAATTTGCGGCTATGCCCTGAGGTGTAATTACCTTAGAAAGTTCCCCTCCTTGAATAGGGCTATGCGTTGAGGTGTGAATTACCTAGAGAAGTTCCCCTCCTTGAAGAGGGTATGCCCGTGAGGTTGTGAATTACCTAGAGAAGTTCCCTAATTAATAGGGCTATGCCTTGAGGGGTGAATACCTACAAAAGTCAACCTCCTTTAAGGGGGGTATAGGGGGGGGTGTTGAAATACCTAGAGAAGTTACCCTCCTTGAATAGGCTATGCCCGTGAGGTGTGAATTACCTAGAGAAGTTCCCCTCCTTGAATAGGGCTATGCCCGTGAAGTGTGAAATACCTAGAGAAGATCCCCTCCTTGAATAGGGCTATGCCCGTGAGGTGTGAATTACCTAGAGAAGTTCCCCTCCTTGAATAGGGCTATGCCCGTGAGGTGTGAATTACCTAGAGAAGTTCCCCTCCTTGAATAGGGCTATGCCGTGAGGTGTAAATTACCTAGAGAAGTTCCCCTCCTTGAATAGGGCTATGCCCGTGAGGTGTGAATTACCTAGAGAAGTTCCCCTCCTTGAATAGGGCTATGCCGTGAGTGTGATTACCAGAGAAGTTCCCCTCCTTGAAAGGGCTATGCCCGTGAGGTGTGAATTACCTAGAGAAGTTTCCCCTCCTTGCAATAGGCTATGCCTTGAGGTGTGATTACCAGAAAAACTTTCCCCTCCTTGAAAAGGGGCTCTGCCCGTGGGTTAAAAACCTACAGAAATTCCCCCCCTTTAAAAGGGGCTATGCCCGTTGAGGTGTGAATTTCTTAGAGAATCCCCTCCTGAATAGGGCTATGCCCGTGAAGTGTGAAATACCTAGAGAAGATCCCCTCCTTGAATAGGGCTATGCCCGTGAGGTGTGAATTACCTAGAGAAGTTCCCCTCCTTGAATAGGGCTAAGCCCGTGAGGAGTGAATTACCTGAGAAGTTCCCCTCCTTGAATAGGGCAATGCCTGTGAGGTGTAGAATTTACCTAGAGAAGTTCCCCTGGATTGAATAGGGCTATGCCCGTGAGGGTGTGAAATACCTTGAGAAGTTCCCCTCCTTGAATAGGGCTATGCCCGTGAGGTGTGAATTACCTAGAGAAGTTCCCCTAATTGAATAGGGCTATGCCCGTGAGGTGTGAATTACCTAGAGAAGTTCCCCTTCTTGAATAGGGCTATGCCCGTGAGGTGTAAATTACCTAGAGAAGTTCCCCTCCTTGAATAGGCTATGCCGTGAGTGTGAATTACCTAGAGAAGTTCCCCTCCTTGAATAGGGCTATGCCCGTGAGGTGTGAATTACCTAGAGAAGTTCCCCTCCTTGAATAGGGCTTTGCCTTTGAGGTGTGAATTACCTAGAAAAGTTACCCTCCTGAATTAGGGCTATGCCGTGAGGTGTAATTACCTAGAGAAGTTCCCCTCCTTGAAAAGGGCTATTGCCCGTGAGGTGTGGAATTACCTAGAAGTTCCCCTCGATGAATAGGGCTATGCCCGTGAGGTTGAATTACTTAGAGAAGTTCCCCTTCCTTGAATAGGGCTTTGCCCGTGAGGTGTTGAATTAATTAGAGAAGTTCTCCTCCCTGAAATAGGGCTATGCCCGTGAGGTGTGAATTACCATAGAGAAGTTTCCCTCCTTGAATAGGGCTATGCCGTGAGGTGTGAATTACCTTTAGAGAAGTTTCCCCTCCTTGAATAGGGCTATCCCCGTGAGGTGTGAATTACCCTAGAGAAGTTCCCCTCCCTTGAATAGGGCTATGCAGCGTGAGCTGTGAATTACCTAGAGAAGTTCCCCTCCTTGAATAGGGCTATGCCCGTGAGGTGTGAATTACCTAGAGAAGTTCCACTCCTTGAATAGGGCTATGCCCGTGAGGTGTGAATTACCTAGAGAAGTTCCCCTCCTTGAATAGGGGCTATGCCGTAGTTGTGAATTCCCTAGAAAGTTCCCCTACCTGAATAGGCTTATGCCCCGTGAGGTCTAATTACCTAGAGGAATTCCCCCTCCTTGAATAGGCTATGCCGTGAGGTGTGAATTACCTAGAGAAGTTCCTTCCTTGAATAGGGCTATCCGTGAGGTGTGAATTACCTAAGAAGTTCCCCTCCTTGGAATAGGGCTATGCCTGAGGTGGAATTACTAGAGAAGTTCCCCTCCTTGAATAGGGCTATGCCCTTGAGGTGTAAATTACCTAGAAAAGTTCCCCTCCTTGAATAGGGCTAAGCCCGTGAGGTGTGAATTACCTAGAGAAGTTACCATCCTTGAAAAGGGCTATGCACGTGAGCTGTGAATTAACTAGAGAAGTTCCCCTCCTTGAATAGGGCTATGCCCGTGAGGTGTGAATTACCTAGAGAAGTTCCCCTCCTTGAATAGGGCTATGCCCGTGAGGTGTGAATTACCTAGAGAAGTTCCCCTCCTTGAATAGGGCTTTGCCCGTGAGGTGTGAATTACCTAGAGAAGTTCCCCTCCTTGAAAAAGGCTATACCCGTGAGGTGTGAATTACCTAGAGAAGTTCCCCTTCTTGAATAGGGCTATGAACGTGAGGTGTGAAATACCTAGAGAAGTTCCCCTCCTTGAAAAGGGCTATGCCCGTGAGGTGTGAATTTCCTAGAGAAGTTCCCCTCCTTGAATAGGGCTATGCCCGTGAGATGTGAATTACCTAGAGAAGTTCCTATCCTTGAATAGGGCTATGCCCGTGAGGTGTGAATTACCTAGAGAAGTTCCCTCCTTGAATAGGGCTATGCCCGTGAGGTGTGAATTACCTAGAGAAGTTCCCCTCCTTGAATAGGGCTATGCCCGTGAGGTGTGAATTACCTAGAGAAGTTGACCTCCTTGAATAGGGCTATGCCCGTGAGGTGTGAATTACCTAGAGAAGTTCCCCTCCTTGAATAGGGCTATGCCCGTGAGGTGTGAATTACCTAGAGAAGTTCACCTCCTTGAATAGGGCTATGCCCGTGAGGTGTGAATTACTTAGAGAAGTTCCTCTCCTTGAATAGGGCTATGCCCTTGAGGTGTGAATTACCTAGAAAAGTTCCCCTCCTTGAATAGGGCTATGCCCGTGAGGTGTGAATTACCTAGAGAAGTTGTGAGGTGTGAATTAACTAGAGAAGTTCCCCTCCTTGAATAGGGCTATGCCGTGAGGTGTGAATTACCTAGAGAAGTTCCCCTCCTTGAATAGGGCTATGCCCGTGAGGTGTGAATTACCTAGAGAAGTTCCCCTCCTTGAATAGGGCTATGCCCGTGAGGTGTGAATTACCTAGAGAAGTCCCCTCCTTGAATAGGGCTATGCCCGTAGTGTTAATTACCTAGAGAAGTCCCCTCCTTGAATAGGGCTATGCCCGTGAGGTGTGAATTACCTAGAGAAAGTTCCCCTCCTTGAATAGGGCTATGCCTGTGAGGTGTGAATTACCTTGAGAAGTTCCCCCTCCTTGAATAGGGCTATGCCCGTGAGGTGTGAATTACCTAGAGAAGTTCCCTCTTGAATAGGGCTATGCCCGTGAGGTGTGAATTACCTAGTAAAGTTCCCCTCCTTGAATAGGGCTATTGCACGTGAGCTGTGAAATTAACTAGAGAAGTTCCCCTCCTTGAATTAGGCGTTTTGCCCGTGAGGTGTGAATTACCTAGAGAAGTTTCCCCTCCATGAATAGGGCTATGCCCGTGAGGTGTTAAATTCAGAGAAGTCCCTCCTTGAATTAGGGCATATGCCGGTGCATGTGTGAAATTAAACTAGAAGAAAGTTCCCCTCTTGAATAGGGCTATGCCATGGGTGTGAATTACCTAGAGAAGTTTCCCCCTCCTTTGAATAGGGCTATGCCCGTGAGGTGTGTATTACCTAGAGAAGTTCCCTTTGAATAGGCTATGCCCGTGAGGTAGTGAATTACCTAGAGAAGTTCCCTAATTAATAAGGGCTATGCCCGTGAGGTGTGAATTACCTAGAGAAGTTCCCCTCCTTGAATAGGGCTATGCCCGTGAGGTGTAAATTACCTAGAGAAGTTCCCCTCCTTGAATAGGGCTATGCCCGTGAGGTGTAATTACCCTAGAATAAGTTCCCCTCCTTGAATAGGGCTATGCACCGTGAGGTAGAAGTTACCTAGAGAAGTTCCCCTCCTTGAATAGGGCTATGCCCGTGAGGTGTGAATTACCTAGAAAAGTTCCCCCCCTTGAATAGGGCTATGCCCGTGAGGTGTGAATTACCTAGAGAAGTTTCCCTCCTTGAATATGGCTATGCCCATGAGGTGAGGTGTGAAATTACTAGAGAAGTTCCCTGATTGAATTAGGGCTATTGCCCGTGAGGTGTGAATTACCTAGAGGAAGTTGCCCGTTTCCTTGAATAGGGGCTATGCACGTGAGTTTGCTGAATTTACCTAGAGAAGTCCCCTCCTCGAATGGCTATGCCCGTGAGGTGTGAAATACTAGAGAAGTTCCCTCCTTGAATAGGGCTCTGCCCGTTAGTGGTGGTGACAGAAGTTTCCCTCCTCTGATAGGGCTATGCCCGTGAGTGTGAAATTACCTAGAGAAGTTCCCCTCCTTGAATAGGCTATGCCCTTGAGGTGTGAATTACCTAGAAAGTTCCCCTCCTTGAGTAGGGCTATGCCCCGTGACGGTGTGATTACCTAGAGAAGTTCCCCTCCTGAAATAGGGCTATGCCCGTGAGGTGTGATTACTAGAGAAGTTCCCCTCCTGAATAGGGCTATCCCTGGAGGTGTGAATTACCTAGAGAAGTTTCCCTCTTATTTGGAATAGGGCTATGCCCGATGAGCGGTCTGGAATTACCTAGAGAATGTTTTCCCTTCCTTGAATAGGGGCTATGCCCGTGAGGTGTGTGAATTACCTAGGAAGTTCCCCTCCTTGAATAGGCTATTGCCCCGTGAGGTGATGAATTAACCTAGAGAAGTCCCTCCTTGAATAGGGGCTTATGCCCTTGAGGTGTGCAGTTACCTAGGAAGTTCCCCTGCTGAATTGCGACTATGCACCTGAGTGTGATTACCTAAGAAGTTCCCCCCTTGAATAGGGCTATTTCCCGTGAGGTGTGAACTACTAGAGAAGTTCCCTTTTTGAATAGGGGCTATGCCCATGAGGTGTGAATTACCTAGAGAAGTTCCCTCCTTGAATAGGGGCTATCCCAGTGAGTGTGATTACCTAGAGAAAGAAGTTCCCTCCTTAAATAGGGCTATGCCCGTGAGGTGTGAATTACCTAGAGAAGTTCCCCTCCTTGAATAGGGCTATGCCCGTGAGGTGTGAATTACTTAGAGAAGTTCCCCTCCTTGAATAGGGCTATGCCCGTGAGGTGTGAATTACCTAGAAAAGTCCCTCTCCTTTAGATTAGGGCTATGCCCGTGAGGTGTGAATTACCTAAAAAGAAAGTTCCCCTCCTTGATACGCGATATGCCCGTGAGGTGTTTGAATTACCTAGAGAAATTCCCCTGATTGAATAGGCTATGCCCGAGGTGTGAATTACTTAGAGAATTTCCCCCTCCTTAAATAGTGCTATGCCCGTGAGTGTGAATTACCTAGAAAGTTCCCCTCCCTTGAATAGGGGCTTGCCCGTGAGGTGTGAATTACCTAGAGACGTTCCCCTCCTTGCCCAATAGGGGCTATTGCCCGTGAGGTTGAATTACCTATAGAAGTTCCCCTCCCTTGAATAGGGCTACTTGCCCGTGAGGTGTGAATTACCTAGAGAAGGTTTCATCTCCTTGATAGGCTATGCCCCGTGAGGTGTGAATTACTAGAGAAGATCCCCTCCTTGAATAGGGCTATTCCCGTGAGTTGTGAATTACCTAGAGGGGAGGAAAAAAAAAGTTTTTTTTTCCCCCTCCTTTAGGGGGAATAGGGCTATGCCCTCGTGAGGTGTGAATTACCTAGAGAAGTTCCCCTCCTTGAATAGGGCTATGCCCGTGAGGTGTGAATTACCTAGAGAAGTTCCCCTCCTTTGAAATAGGGCTATGCCGTGAGGTGTGATCTATCCTAGAGAAGTTCCCCTCCTTGAATAGGGTATGCCCGTGAGGTGTGATTAACCTTAGAGAAGTTCCCTTTTTTGAATAGGGCTATGCCCGTGAGGTGTAATTACCTAGAGAAGTTCCCCTCTATGAATAGGGCTATGCCCGTGAGGTCTGAATTACCTAGAGAGAGAATTTCCCATCCTTGAATAGGGCTAGCCCGTGAGGCTGAATTACCTAGAGAAGTTCCCCTCTGTGAATAGGGCTATGCCCGTGGAGGTGTGGAATTACCTCAGAGAAGTTCCCCTCCTTGAATTAGGCTATGCCCGTGAAGTGTGAGTTACCTAGAGAAGTTTCCCCTGCTTAGGAGAATAGGACTATGCACCTGAGGGTGTGAATTACCTAAAAGAAGTTCCCCTCCCTTGAATAGGCTATGCCCGTGAGGTGTGAACTAACCTAGAGAAGTTCCCTTCCTTGAATAGGGCTATGCCCGTGAGGTGTGAATTACCTAGAGAAGTTCTCCTCCTTGAATAGGGCTATGCCCGTGAGGTCTGAATTACCTAGAGAAGTTCCCCTCCTTGAATAGGGCTATGCCCGTGAGGTGTGAATTACCTAGAGAAGTTCCCCTCCTTGAATAGGGCTATGCCCGTGAGGTTTGGAATTACCTTTTAGAAGTTCCCTCCTTGGAATAGGGGTTTTGCCCGGGGGGGTGGGAATAACATAGAGAAGTTCCCCCCCTTTAATAGGGCTATGCCCGGGGGGGGTGAATTACCTAGAGAAGTTCCCCTCCTTGAATAGGGCTATCCTAGGGAGTTCTTACCTAGAGAAGTTCCCCTCCTTGGAATAGGGCTATTGCCGTGAGGTCGTGAATTACCAAAGAAGTTTCCCCACTTGAATAGACTATGCCCGTGGGTGTGAATACTTAGAGAAGTTCCCCTCTTTGAATAGGGCTATTCCTAGGTAGAATTTACCTAGAGAAGTTCCCCTCCTTGAATAGGGCTATGCCCGTGAGGTGTGAATTACCTAGAGAAGTTGCCCTCCTTGAATAGGGCTATGCACGTGAGGTGTGAATTACCTAGAGAAGTTCCCCTCATTGAATAGGGCTATGCCCGTGAGGTGTGAATTACCTAGAGAAGTTCCCTCCTTGAATAGGGCTATGCCCGTGAGGTGTGAATTACCTAGAGAAGTTCCCCTCCTTGAATAGGGCTATGCCCGTGAGGTGTGATATACCTAGAGAGAAGTTCCCCTCCTTGAATAGGGCTTTGCCCGTGAGGGTGAATTACCAGAGAAGTTCCCCTCCTTGAATAGGGCTATGCCCGTGAGGTGTGAATTACCTAGAGAAGTTCCCCTCCTTGAATAGGGCTATGCCCGTGAGGTGTGAATTACCTAGAGAAGTTCCCCTCCTTGAATAGGGCTATGCCCGTGAGGTGTGAATTACCTAGAGAAGTTCCCCTTTTTGAATAGGGCTATGCCCGTGAGGTGTGAATTACCTAGAGAAGTTCCCCTCCTTGAATAGGGCTATGCCCGTGAGGTCTGTGGAATTACCTTAGAGAGTTCCCCTTCCTTGAATTAGGGCTTGCCCGTGAGGTGTGAATTACCTAGAGAAGTTGCCCTTTTTGAATAGTGCTATGCCCGTGAGGTGTGAATTACCTAGAGAAGATCCCCTCCTTGAATAGGGCTATACCCGTGAGGTGTGAATTACCTAGAGAAGTTCCCCTTTTTGAATAGGCTATGCCGTGAAGTGTGAATTACCTAGAGAAAGTTTCCCCTCTTGAATAGGGCTATGCGCGTGAGGGGTGTGGAATTACCTAAAGAAGTTTTCCTCTCCTTTGATAGGGCTATGCCCGTGAGGTGTGAATTACCTAGAGAAGTTCCCTCCTTGAATAGGGCTATGCCCGTGGGGTGTGAAATCACCTAGGAAGTTCCCCTCCTTGAATAGGGCTATTGCCCGTGAGTGTGAAATACCTAGAAAGTCTCCCCTTCCTTGCAATAGGGCAATGCCTCGCTGAGGTGTGAATTAACTAGAGAAGGTTCCCCTCCTTGAATAGGGCTATGCCCGTGAGATGTGAATTACCTAGAGAAGTTCCCCTCCTTGAATAGGGCTATGCCCGTGAGGTGTGAATTACCTAGAGAAGTTCCCCTCCTTGAATACGGCTATGCCCGTGAGGTGTGAATTACCTAGAGAAGTTCCCCTCCTTGAATAGGGCTATGCCCGGAGGTGTGAATTAGACCTAGAGATTCCCCCTCCTTGATAGGCTATGCCTCGTGAGGTGTGAATTACCTAGAAGAAGTTTCCCCCTGCCTTTCATTGGGGTGTGAGCCCGTGAGGGGCGGAAATTACCTTAGAGAAGATTCCCCTCCTTGATAAGGTATGCCCGTGAGGTGTGAATTACCTAAAGAATTCCCCTCCTTGAATACGGCTTGCCTCGTGAGGTTGAATTTTCCTAGAGAAGTTCCCCTCTTTTAATAGGGCTATGCCCGTGAGTGTGAATTACCTAGAGAAATCCCCTCCTTGAATAGGGCTAGCCCGTGAGGTGTGAATTCCTAGAGAAGTTCCCCTCCTTGAATAGGCTATGCCCGTGATGGTGTGAATTACCTAGAGAAGTCCCCTTCCTTGAAATTAGGGCTATGCCCGTGAGGATTGAATTACCTAGAGAGAAGCTCCCCTCCATTGATTAGGGCTATGCCCGTGAGGTGTGAATTACCTAAGAAGTTCCCCTCCTAATAGGGTTTTGCCCGTGAGGTGTGAATTACTAAGAAATTTCCCTCTTTGAATAGGGCTATGCCCGTGAGGTGGAATTACCAAGAGAAGTTCCCCTCCTTGAATGGCTATGCCCGTGAGGTGTGAATTACCTAGAGAGTTCCCCTCCTTGAATAGGCTATGCCCGTGAGGTGTGAGATTACCTAAAGAAGTTCCCCACCTTGAAAAGGGCTTGCCGTTGAGGTGTGAATTACCTAGAGAAGTTCCCCTCCTCGATGGGCATGCCCGTGAGTGTGAATTACCTAGAAGAATTTCCCCTTCTTGGAATAGTTGCTATTGCCCGGGAGGTGTCGCGAATTACCTAGAGAAGTGCCCTCCATTGAATAGGGCATGCCCCGTGAGGTGTGAATTCCTTAGAGAAGTTCCCCTCCTCGCAAATAGGGCTATGCCCGTGAGGGTTGAAATACCTAGAGAAGTTCCCCTCCTTGGAAAGGGCTATGCCGTGAGTGTGCAATTAACTAGAGAAGTTCCCTCCTTTGAATAGGGCTATGCCCGTCGTGAGGTGTGAATTCCATAGAGAAGTTCCCCTCCTTGAATAGGGCTATGCCGTGAGGTGTGAATTACCTTAAGAAGTTCTCCCCTCTTGGAGTAGGGCTATGCCCTTGAGGTGTGAATTACCTAGAGAAGTTCCCCTCCTTAAATAGGGCTATGGCCCGTGAGGTGTTGAATTACCTAGAGAAGTCCCCTCCTTTAATAGGGCTATGCCCGTGAGGGTGAATTACCGAGAGAAGTTCCCCTTCTTGAATAGGGCTATGCCCGTGGGTGTGGAATTACCAGAGAAGTTCCCCCTCCTTGAATAAGCTATGCCCCTGAGGTGTGAATTTACCTAGAGAAGTTCCCTCCTTGAAATAGGGCTGCCCGTGAGGTGTGATTACCTAGAGAAAGTTGCCCTTTTTGAATAGTGCTATGCCCGTGGGTTAGTGAATTACCTATAGGAAGATCCCCCTCCTTGATAGGGCGATACCCCGTGAGTGTGAATTACCTAGAGAAGTTCCCTTCATGAATAGGGCTATGCCCGTGAATGTGAATTTACCTAGAACAGAAGTTCCCCTCCTTTGAATAGGGCTATGCCCGTGTGAGGTTTGAATTACCTAAAGAAGTTCCTCTCCTTGAATAGGGCTATTTGGCGTGACGGTGTGAATACTAGAGAAGTTGCACCCCTTGAATAGGCTATGCCCGGTGAGTGTGAATTACCTAAGAAGTTCCCCTCCTTGAATAGGGCTATGCCCGTGAGGTGTGAAATACCTAGAGAAGTTCCCCTCCTTGAATAGGGCTATGCCCGTGAGGTGTGAATTAACTAGAGAAGTTCCCCTCCTTGAATAGGGCTATGCCGTGAGATGTGAATTACCTAGAGAAGTTCCCCCCTTGAATAGGGGCTATGCCCGTGAGGTGTGAGATTTACCTAGAGAGTTCCCCTCCTTGAATAGGGCTATGCCTTGAGGTGAAATACCTAGAGAAGTTTCCCTCTGAATAGGGCTATTCCGTTTGAGGTGTGAATTACCTTAGAGGAAGTTCCCTCCTTGAATTAGGGCTATTTTGCCCTGTGAGGTATGATTACCTAGAGAAGTTCCCCTCCTTTGCAATAGGGCCTATGCCGTGAGCGTGTGATTACCTAGAGAGATCCCCTCCTTTGAATCGCCGCTTTCCCGTGGAGGTGTGAATTACCTTAAAGAAATTCCCTCCTTGAATATGGCTATGCCCTTGAGGTGTGAATTTCTAGAGAAGTTCCCCTCCTTAATAGGGCTATGCCCTTGAGGTTGTGAATTACCTAGAGAAGTTCCCCTCCTTGAATGGGCTATGCCCGGTGAGGTGTTGAATTACCTAGAGAAGTTCCCCTCCTTGATAGGGCTATGCCCGTCGTGAGGTGTGAATTACCTATAGAGAAGTTCCTCCTCCTTGAATAGGGCTTATGCCCGTGAGGTGTGAATTACCTATAGAAGCTCCCCTCCTGAATTAGGGACTATGCCCGTTGAGGTTGAATTACCTTAAAGAAGTTCCCCCTCTTGAATAGGGCTATGCCGTTGAGGTGTGAATTACCTATAGAAATTCCCCTCCTGAATAGGGCTATTCCCGTGAGGTGTGATATACCAAGAGAAGTTCCCCTCCTTGAATTAGTGCTATGCCCGTGAGGTGTGAATTACCTAGAGATATGTTCCCCTTCCTTGAATAGGGCTATGCCGTGAGGTGTGATTACCTAAAGAAGGTTCCCCACTTTGTAATAAGGACTATGCCGTTGAGGGTAATTACCTAGAGAAAACCTCGCTCTCCCTCCTTGACTAGGGGCTATGGCCGTGAGCGTGTTGAATTACCTAAGAGAGTTCCCCTCTTGAATTAGGGCTATGCCGTGAGGTGTGAATTACCTAGAGAAAGTTGCCCTCCTTTGAATCAGGCTATGCACGTTTGAGGTGTGAATTACCACAGAGAAGTCCCCTCCTTTGAATAGGGCTATGCCCGTTGGGTGTGAATTACCTAGCAATTCCCCTTAATAGGGCTATGCCCTGAGGTGTGAATTTACCAGAAGAAGTTCCCCTCCTTGAATAGGCATGCCCGTGAGGTGTGAAATTACCTAAGAAGTTCCCCTCCTTGAATAGGGGCTATGGCCGTGAGGTTTGAATTACCTAGAGAAGTTCCCCTCCTGAATAGGCTATGCCCGTGAGGTGTGAATTAACCTAGAAAGGTCCTCCTTAAAAGGGCTAATGCCCGTGAGGTGTGAATTTACCTTAGGAAGTTCCTACCCTCCTTTTAATAGGGACTATTGCCCGTTAAGGTGTGTGAATTTACACTTAAGAAGTTTACCCCTCTATACATTGTAATTAGGGCTATGCCCGTTAGAGGTTAGTGATATATAATTTACTAGAGTAAGTTATCCGCCTCCCATTGAATTTAGTGGCTATGCCCAGTTAGGTTAGTGTAATATATATATATTACCTATATGAAGCGATTCTCCTTCGCCCTCCTTGAATATGGCTATGCCCGTGAGGTGTGATCTTTTACCAGGAGAAGTTCCCCTCCTTGAATAGGCTCATCCCGTTGAGGAAGTGAAAATACCTAGGAAGTTCCCCTGCCTCTCGAATAGCATCTCCTAAGCTCGGCCCATAACTCGCCCGTGAGACGGTCGGTGCACATTACTCTTGAGAATTTTCCCTACTCCTTAGCATAATTAAGGGCTGTGCTTCCGTTTGATGTTGTGATCTCCTCAAGAGATAGTTGCCCCACACTTTTAATTGAATAGTGCTATGCCATTATTTATATTCATAGTAAGTCTTATTTCCGTTGCATAAGTTTTCGTGTGATGTCATTACACATAAAGAAGATGCACGCCCTCCTTGAAGAGTGAGGGGCTATACCCCGGGTGAGT
>JABUQX010000412.1:12500-22350 GCA_015478945.1 Trachelipus rathkii | reverse complement strand
TCCTGGTTCATCCCGATTTTCCGCAGGAATTTCAAGACTCTTCCAGGAGACGAAGTTTTGATATCGTTTCAGTACACCCTCTGCCGAAATAGCCAGTATTCTTGCAAGCTTAAAGCTTCGCAATTACATAATGTGTTCAGCCGTTTCTACTGCTTCACGCAGTATGGCATGAATCACATTCAAACTTTTCGCCATTTTTCTTGAGGCGATATCTGACTGGCCCCATGTCCAATCAGAATTCCAGTCAGAATTCGAAATCAATCTACTCAGAGCAAGCACATTCCTGTGCCTTGCGGAGAAAGACTCAATTCACATCTTAGCCTGTCTGAGACCATGATGCTTGTCAACATAAATTGGTCATAGCTTTGTGTCCCATCTGTTTCAAAGATCTTAATGTGCCCTTCAGATGTCAACAGAGGTTCCGGACCACAGTAGTCGGTTCTGGCCCCTTCCTTAGCGAGTGATCAGCCTCCTCATTGAACCTGTACACCTTGATGCCCCGGCACCGACATCAGATTAACTCTGTTGTGTTGGACCAGTTGCTAGGGTACGTTGACATTCCCAAACCAGTTTAGAGTCAGACATGCAGGAGCTCAGAAGCCCGATAGCCGCGCGACTATCAGTGCCAACAGACGATCTTTGCCCCGTCGCATCCCTTTCTATGTTTATTCTGCACAACCCATCTATAGCGTAAATCTTCCGCTTGAAGGATGTGGAAAAGCACCCAGGGTATACTGCCCGCCAGCATGTGGTTCTCGACCAGTCCCGCGCCAGTCCAACCATCTATCACCGATCCATCAGTGCCAATAATGCGTTCTTGATCAACGTTTAGGACCTCCATTATCCAAAGTTGAAGAGGATTTTATACTTCTTTCCAAAGCTTTTTGTTTGATTAGGTCCAGACTACAATGACCCATTTGCATTCTCTGTACACTTCCAAATTCCGAAGTGTCCGAGTCAGTTCTTAGTTAAGTTTTGACCAAGAATGGCCAGTCTTGTTGCACAGACATGCCTCCTCTATGTGCAAATATAAGAAGAAGGAGGCCTATCATGCGCTCCATGCTGCCCACTAGGGCATGTGAGCATTGCCCTTGCATCGCTAGGATCAAGCCTTTCAATCTTTGCTGTTTATTTCTGTGCAAGTCCTGTTCAACCGTCGGCACCAAACGAGTGAGGCTATTGATTATAGGTCTGACTGACAGTTATGATAACCAATTGGTCATTATAGGTTTCAGTCCCATGTTTTGCCAAGCATCTTCTGGCATTTCCATAGGAGCCATCACGTACCTTTGTCACTACCCTTTTAAGATGGTGATTTCCACGTTGTTTTTATCTAGATTATCCCAATATTTGACTTCAGTGAAGGAATAGTGACATCACCCAAATCTGGGTAGCCATGTATCTTTAGCTTCCTCTTCCTGTGTGAAGGCATATTAACCTGTTTTGCTTGGATTGCTGTTAGTTCCCTTTCCAAAACACCAATTGTAGATATTGAGGCATGTTCATAGTTCATTAAGACCTTCTATGTGTTGCCTCTGAATAATTAATTGACAAGGCATCCGCGTATCCTTGCACTCCTCGAATCCGGATTCACTGATTTTTTGATGAGGAGACTATCAACCACCGCATGTCCATTAAAAGGGTGAGTACCCCTCCTTGCGGCATCCCTCCAGATGTTCACATGACATCTCCCCTCCCAGTTCGCCGTAATATCGTTGTCCCCAACATTCTTACCAAGCAATCGTTTGAGGTCCGACGCCCTTGGAGGCGCGGCATCCTCCATGGTCCCATGCATGTGCTATCAAAAGCACCCTGCAACATCCAGGAAAGCACAAACCGCCACCTTCCTGTGATCTAGAGCACTTCTATCATTTATACCAAACTATTCTTAGTGCCGCTAACTGTTGAATCTACCGGACTGGTTTTGAATCGTATCTGCTCTTCAGTTTAAATTACAATCACTTTCTTAGACATTAAATTGTTTTCAAAGAAATGATGAATATTTTTATTAGCCTTTTATATGATTTACAGTTTTAAAATAGATTCTAAGCCCTCGTTTATGTCGGAAAAATTGCTTTTTAAAGTTGCAATTGCTAAACACTTCACCAGCAGCGGAAGGCAGACTCATCCATTCCCTGTTTGAAGGAAGCTGGAAAATGCCATTTCCCCTCCAGGAATTATATGGGCCGAAGAATATTGGCCCATTGTACCCTATCAGGGGAGAAGACTCTTCCAGACAGACTTTTCGTCCATCTATTAGGTCTCCTATCATCCCATTATATCTACTTCCTCCCCTGTCGGTCAACTATTACATTGTGCGGAAATGAGTGTCTATAAGTTCCACTAAGGTTTCCCTAAGTCCTTTGTATAAATGCCGCTCTTCTTTAAGAGAAAGCTTCGACCATTAGATCGCGTCCTTTGAGAGCAACTTTATAGACGCCAGTTTCAAGATTGGGCTCTCAATGCTTTACATAGAGGTCTTCCAGATCTTCTTTTGATTCCTAAGTTCCCTGTCATAAGCGGTAGGGCAGTTTGTATGCTTCCCAATTATTTATCCCGCTTAGCTTTATGGAAAAGTTTCCTGGTTTTAGATCTGGTTAGCTCTTGATTCCACCAGGGGACGCTTCTAGTTACCCTCTTTTCAGAGGACAACTATTTTCATATGAGTCTTGTATAATTGATTGTTGGGTAGTGGATACATCCAGGTCCTGCACATCAAACAGTCCCCCCATATATCCTCCACGCACTGTTTAAGGAGCTCTTTATACAAGTTCCAGTTTGTTAGCTTAGGGATTCTCCGCTCCTCCTCTACTTTCTCTAAAGCTATGATTTCGAACCTGATGTGTCTATGGTCCGAATGAGATACTTCATCAGACACATACCAGTTCGAGATCTGTATACCATAAGTGGCATTTATTAAGGTTAGGTCAAAGACCTCTTGTCTGTTCGATGTGATGAATTTGGCTATTGCCCTCCATTCACCACATCAATACCATATTGGTAAGAATTTTTAAGATGACAACTCACCTAAAGGTTTATTCTTAAATTTCTCACGAAATTGTGGGCATCATTGCATCGCTAGTGTCATCCCCTGCAAGTCCGCTGACAGTATTGCGCAAAGCCTCGTAATTTCTCGGAGTCTTCATTCGAGTCCGCCGCAAAAGTGATGCGAGGCAATTATCTACCTCTTCGCCACCACCAGCGCGTGTTGCGCACCTCTACTAGGCTGCTATTAGGTCCCTTGTGGTGAATTCCTGAATGGACAGGTGACCCCACCACCGATGACCACCGCCGCACGAGGCGCGCCATGGTCCCGGCAGTAGAGCAGCTTACCCATTCCACTTGGTATTCCTAGATTGTTCTTTCTCTCACCCATGGCTCCTGTATAAGGGCTATTTGCAGCCTCCGCATACAAAGGTCCGGACGAGAGCATCGGTTGCTGCCTTTGCGTTGTGCAAGTCTAAAATTGACAGGCAGGCTCATAGTTGTTTTTTGTATCCATAATGCAGATTGGACTGGGTCTACTTGATCCCCTGACAAGGCCATTTGTTTGGCCTTTTTCCCACTCTCTGCAGTTGATTTTTCTTCTTTGGCTGTGAACCAGAGGGTGTTTCCTTAGAGCAAGTTTCCCCATTTCCTTCGAGGTAGTTTCAGGTGAGGCCGTTTCGCTCCCCCCCTCGGTTTCCCGCTCCTCTTCCTGAGGTTCCAATAGTACCACAATTATAGCACTGACAAAGTGATGTCTGAGGTTACACAGCTGGTCAGAGAAAGGACGAGACTGTCTGAATCTTTCTTCCCTTTTAAGGACCCTTCACTCGTCAGTGTTAAGGCCAAGGGTCTGTGCCTTTATATATATATATATATATATAGTATATATATATTTAAAATTTGTTTTAAAATGATATATATATATTATATATATATATATAACGTAATATAAGTTACTAATGTATCTATAACTAACACTTTTTAACTATATCTATTAATACGTATATATCTATAGTATATATATAATATTATATGTTAGTATCTATTATATTACATATATATAAATACTAATATATATATATACTATATAATATATATATATATATATATATTTATATATATATATATATATATATATATATATATAATTTCAAATTGCTTTAAAATGTGATAAACAAAGATATCCATAAACTAGACAAACTATTTTATAAATTCTTCCTAGATTGAAATTACACTCAATAATTTCAAATATCTTTTGCCAAAAAATAAAAAGTTAGAAAAAATTGAATAAGGTTATATGAAAAACTTGGAAATTGTGATAACCTTTTTTGAACTTAAACCGATTGTCGTTTTTATTTCAGAATTGGGTATGATTGGGAGAGATCATTATTTTCTCTTATAATTCGTCATGATGGGATAAAAAACAAAATTTTAAGACTGATTTTTGTCGAAAGTCAGAAAGTAGGAAAACATTTTAAATACTAAACTGATTTCGTAGTTAATAACAGATTTGGGAATGATTGGACAATATCTATATTTTGGTTTCGATTCCATCAACTTCGGACCAGAATTAAAAAAAAAAGCTGGAAAATTTATTAAAGAATGGTGGAGTAATATTTCAACTTTGTATTGTGTAGAATAATTTCAGAAATTGAAGATGAGTGTGATTCTTAATTTTAAAACGTTTCAAAAATTTATTTTTTGAAACATAAATCGTTGCGAATTAATATATTTTCAATTATTTAAGTGAGAATATATGAAAATAAATAAATAAATAATTAATGAAATAAAATATTATGTAAGGTTAAAATAAAAGCTGGCTCACTAGATTCTCAAAGTTCTCCCATCTTTTCTAATGCGGTTTTAAAACAAGACAGATTCATTATATATATATATATATATATATATATATATATATATATCATAATATAATATAATATATATTATATATATATATATATATATATAATATATATACTATAATATAGATATATATATATATATAATATATAGTATATATAATATAATATATGTAATAATATATTTTATTAATATATATATATAATAGATATATATATATAATATATATAAATAATCATATATAATATATATATATATATATATATACTATAATATAATAATATAATATATATATTATATATATATAATAATATATATACTACTACTATATATAACTAACTATATATATAATATATATATATATATATATAAATATAAATATATATATATATAATATATATATATATATATATATATATATATATATATATATATCATAAAATCATAAAATCCACCCTAGAGCTTCAAAGGACCGCGACGGACCCTTACTATGACATCTCGTCAATGAAGGGATCATCCCTTGGCCCAGTTGGGCCACAACCATGCCCTCTCACAAAACCCCGCCATTCACTCCTATTATGCACATTTCTTCTCGCCTCTCCCAAACTCACATTTCACTCCTCCAGGCATTCATTTACTGACTCACTCTACTTTTTCTTCGGGCTCCCACCCGGTCGATTCCCAGCACACTCATCACTATGCATCCGCTTAACCAGCCGACTATCATTCATCCTTTCCACATGACCAAACCATCTCAACGTACATTCATTTATTCTCTCATTTATCCCTTTCTTCACCCCACACAACTCTCTAATACGTTCATTCCTCATTTTATCAATTCTTCTCACGCCTAACACCCCCCAAAGATTGTCCATCTGAACACATTATACTTTAGATCGATTCCTCTTATTCCAGGCCATAGTCTCACTACTATACAATAACACAGGTAACAACATACTCTCATGCGAGACCCTAGCGCACTCATGACATAGTCCTTTTACATCCACCAAGGATTTAATTGCACCAGCCACCTTCCTGCCATTCACAATTTTCCTACTTCACCCTGCATCATCCGTTTGTTTATCATCCAACATATATCCTAAATATTTAGACTCAGACACTTGTTCCAGATGCTCACTATCTAACATAACTTCACACGGAGGAGTGTCCTCACTAGCAGCTGCTATAAAGCTTCCCTATTAATCCTATCGAACGACTGTGGCAAATCCACAAAAACCTAAATACAATTTATTCTTCTTCTCATTTTCTCAATCATTTGTTTCAATGTTAAGATTTGATCCACACATCCTCTACCACTTCTAAACGTACCTTGTTCTTCACCAATCAGTCATTCAGTCTTTCAGTTACTCGACGTACTCTTTCGACCAGAATACCAGCATATATCTTCCCTACAAAACTCCATCAACTAATTCCGCAATAATTCTTACAGATACCCTTATCCCCCCTTACCCTTATATAAAGGTACTATTACTGCTCTCCTCCAATCCCATGGAGCTATACCCTCCATAAACGCTTTATTACAATTTCCAAATCCAATCAATCACCATCTCGCCTCCATTCTTGATCATTTCATCAGTAATTTCATCTATATCTGCAGATTTACTTTTCTCCAACTCTTTCACTCTACCCATTATCTCTTCCTTACTCATGACCTTTTTTACCCCAGAATACCAATTCCTTCTTGCATCAAAATAAAATCCACACATTCACTATAACCTCTTCATTATTGCCAATGTTATGAACATTTTCGAAGTATTTCCTCCATACTCCCCTCCTATCCATTTCATCAGTTACGAAAGCACCATCAATATTCATTATTTTAAGCAGATGCCCTTTATTCTCATTCTTAACCTTTCGCGCTTACTTCCAGAAAAGCTTCCTATGCTATTTTAAGTCCCCATTCATCCTAATTCCAAACTGTTCATTTACCTCTTTTTTTCCTCCTACGAATACATCTTATAGCATTCTTTTTTCCTACCTATATAATTCCAAACATCTTTTTTTTTAAACTTCATCATTGGTTTTTAATACATTCAACCACGATTCCTTTTTACTTTTAATGGCTTGCATCACCTCCTCATTTCACCACTCACTGTTAACATTCTTACTTCCTACTTTAACACATCCACATTTTTTGCGCTATTAACACCTTCCTTCATTTGATCATTTTCAACTTGTTCACATTCAACTGATTTACTTGCAAAACGCTCTTAAATAGTCATCCTTATTACCTTGTTCAATTAACTTCTCACTCTTAATTCTACCCACTTCCTTCTGTATCACCTTCCTCTCCATCCAAGTAGGGATGCCGCAAGAGGACCGATATATATCGATATTGATATTTTTTTCGATATTTTCGAAAAAATATCGATGATATATTTTCAGCAGATATATCGATATATCGATATTTTATCCTCAGTTTCGAATCAACGATTTTTTTTTTACTTCTAGAAATTTTGAGCAGTTTTCTTTTTCATAAAATAACATTTAAGCAAAATGTGTGTATTTTTAAGCTCTTTGGATGATGGCGTACATTTTGTCTGACTCAGGAGTAATAGGGAACTAGGTCAGAAAATTATACAAGAGAAGAACAACTTCATGAAATATATCTATTGTGTATTTTACTTTTCAAATTAGATAAATATATATAAAAAGTAATGAAAGTATCTTATATTGTACAGGACAATACTAGTTTTTATATTAATTTTAAGGTTAAATCTTTAATTAAATTATAACTTTATCTGAATTAGAAAGTTTAGTTATATGTGAAGACTCCACTTTACTCGAACGCTTAGTCCCTATAAAATCACCTCCACTGTAATCAGCCATGATATAATGTTACTTTTAAAAAGGTTATATATATATATATATATATATATATAATATATATATATATAATAATATATGTATATATATAGATAATTATATATTATATATAGCTATATATATAATAATATATATAATATATATATATATATATAAAATACTTTGCCAAATAACTTATCTTTAAACGGCTACACGTTAATAGTGAAAATTAGTAAATGTAGTGTATAACCAAACGAAAGTACAATAAAAATATAAGCATTTTTAATAAATAATTTGTCCATGGTTAAAGTTAATTAACAGCTACACCTAATAGGTAAATTAGTAAATGTAGTGTAATCAAAAGAAAGTACAAATAAAAATAAACTTTTTTAGAGGTGAAGCTGAAACTTTTTAAAAGTAGATTAATTTTTTTTTGTGTATCATCTGCCAACTACTTTCCTGACTGCGGTTGAGTCGAATACGGTCATAAATTGAAAAATTGGCGAGCCAAGTGTCTTTCACCTTTAAACTGCCCCTTCTAAAATATATTCACAGACATCGCGCAGTACATCCCCCAATTATTATCCTTTCAATCTTTTTAAGGAATGATATTATATGGCAACTAAACCCTTTTTATATACGTTATGAAAATAAAATGAAAATAAATATGTATATTATTTTAAAAATTATTGTAATTTTTTAATCAGATGGTCATAAGCAGTTTTTAATCATAAACATATATAAGACGTAGCATACGGAAAGTAGTAATTTTTTTTCCTCTGGTAACAGCAACGTAAAAAGTCCGTCCTCTTCTACTTGACCTAACTAAATCGTCTTGACCCCTAGAAAAGAAAAAAAAAGAAAAAAAATCATTTCACCCGGCCCAAGAACATCTATTTATGTATCATAGAGGCTACCTGTGAAATTTTTTTTTGATCCGACTTCCCGTCTGTGTAGCTATTAAAGTATCTTTGTCCAGAACAAGGTTACTTAACGCTACTACGGAACGGAATTCGATCAAAAAATATTTTCACAGAGAAGACTCTATGCCATGTGATTATGCAAAGCTGAAATAATTTTTCCTATTTTCTTTAGTAGGCTAGTCAGTGTTAGGTCAGTTCAGGTCCAGGTCAGGTCAGGTCACCCGTAGGGAAAAAATCTCATTCACCCCTAGAACATCATTTATGTATCATAGAGTATTCTACTGTCGAAATTTTGTTGAATCCGACCTCCGGCCCTGTAGCCGTTAAGTAAATTGTCATACTAGTACTATACATTATATATATATAATATAATATAATAATATAAGTATATATAAATTATAATATATATATATAATATATATATATTACTATATAATCATATATATTAGTATATACTATATATATGATATAATATTATATATGATATATTAATATAAATATTATATTATATAATATATAATATATATAATATATTAATATATTAATATATATATATATAATTATATATATTATATATATACTATATAGTATATATCATACAATATATATTATATATATATAATATAATAAAATATATTATATATATACTATATATAATATATATATAATATATATATTATATTATATATATATATATATATATATATATATATATATATAGTACTAATATATATATATATATATATATATATTTATATATATATATTAATCAATTTGATATATTTTTTAAAATATCGACTATCGATATATCGATATTTTTTTATATATCGGCATCCCTACATCCAAGCCCCACTAACTTAATTTTACATAAAGTGACATATTGATACGATAATTCAAGTCCTAACCCCTCACAGATCTAACATCCAACAAATGTTTCAACATCTTCACAAACACAAAATCCATCATACTTTTCACTTCGATACCATCTCTATCTACACCAACTCTAGTATAACTTATGAATACTTTTGGGTTTAAAGAAAGTATTACTTACACACATACCTCTCTCCTCACAGAAATCAATCACCTTCGGCTTCCTACCATTGTCCTTTTCTCCCGACACCCCAAAGCCACCATTTTATGATCACCTATCCAACCAGTTAGGTCATCCAACACAATCAATCTGATTCTCCTACTCACCTCTTTCAGAACATCATTCAGATTATCCCAGAAAATCGTACTCTTTTCAACATTAC
>JABUQX010000412.1:0-5000 GCA_015478945.1 Trachelipus rathkii | reverse complement strand
TTACATTATCATAGTAATATTTAACAAAAATTTATCATAGCCTTACCTAAATATCATAATCCCAGCAAATAGTTGCAAGCATAGCAAAGTTTTATCCAAACATAACATAAAATTAACAAAGTTTTATCCAAACATAACATAAAATAGTTCTTTGAAAAAATATCATAGATAAAGTGTAATTAGTTACGAATTGTAAAGCAGTTAAATCATAAACAGTAAATCAAACACCCGTCCCCTCCCCGACCCCTCCCTTACCCATCCGGTCCATAACCTTTTGATCTTTCGATCTAATGATTCAGGTCACATATCGAGTACCATTTCGGATAAACATAGTAAAAAAATAAATTTTTTATATACTAACCAACGAATATATGCTAACGTAATCTTGTTTTCACATTAATTAATAAAGCTCACATAGCATTACCAGAACTAAGAATATAATGCACAATAATAAAACCTAACACACCTTACGCACGAATAAACTACTAACATTAACAAAGTTCCATACTTAACAACACTAAAGTACCTAGCACAAGCGTACAAACGTAAACCTGATTTCACACTTTCAAGCACATCTCTAGCATATCACTAAGTTAATTTTACATTAACACATTGGTTTACGTCGCATTTCGAGTATCATTTCGGATAAACATAGCACAAAAATGAGTTCTTATAAATACTACCCAGCGAATATATGCTAACATAACAATGTTTTCACATTAATAAAGCTAACATAGAATCATATGAACTAGGAAAATAATGTACATCGACAAACTTAACACAACTTATGGACTAATAAACAGTTAACATTAACAAAGTGCCACACTTAACACCAGTAAAGTAACTAGCATCGCGTACAAAACGTAACCTATTCATACTTTTTCCAAGCATAGCTCTAACATATTAACGTTAATTTTACATTGACACAGTAATATTTAACAAAAATTTATCATAACCCTGTCTAATTATCATACAGACCAACGAATAACTGTAAACATAACAAAGTTTTATCCAAACAAAACATAAAAAAAAAATTCTCGAAATGGTACTCGATATGTGACCTGACATCAACGACAAGATCAAAAGGCCAGGGAGCGGGAGGGTGGGGGGGGGGCGGGGAGGGAACGGGTGGGTTGATTTACTGATTTACTGATTTAAATTCGGTAAACTTATTACACTTTCTATGATATTTTTTTTAAAAGAACTTATTTTATGTTATGTTTGGATAAAACTTTGTTATTTTATTGTTATGTTGGATAAAACTTTGTTATGTTTGCAAACATTTGCTGGGTGATTTATGCATATTTTGGTAAGGCTATTGAATAAATTTTTCGTTTAAATTACCATGAATAATGTAAAAAAAACTTTGTTACGTATGCATATATTCGTTTGGTCTGTTTGATAATCGGACAAGGTTATGATAACATTTTGTTAAATATTACTTATGTCTTTGTTAAGATTAACGTTTATATGTTAGAGCATATGCTTGAAAAAGTATGAATAGGTTACGTTTTGCAGCAATGTTAGTTACTTTTTTACGGTTGTTAAGTGTGGAACTTTGCTAAATGTTAACAGTTTATTCGGTGTTAAGTGTGGTTAGCGTTTGTCGTGTACATTATTTACTTTAGATCATTTTACGCTATGTTAGTTTTATTGACGTGGAAACTTTATTAAGACAGAATATATTCGTTGGTCAGTATGATAATCGAACAAGGTTATGACACATTTTTGCTAAATGTTAATGTGTCAGTGTAAGAATAACGTTAATATGTTAGAGATTTGCTTGAAAAGTAAGAATAGGTTACGCTTTGCATGCAATGTTAGTTACTTTACTGGGTTAAGGTGGAACTTTGTGGAATTGTTAACAGTTATCTGTGTAAGGTTGTGTAGGTTTGTCGTTGTACATATTTTCTTGTTCATGTTACGCTATGTTAGCTTTATTGACGTGGAAACTTTATTACGTTAGAGTATATTCGTTGGTCAGTTTGATAATCGGACAAGTTTATGATACATTTTTTGCTAAATGTTACTGTGTCTTTGTA
Source organism: Trachelipus rathkii (assembly GCA_015478945.1). NCBI lineage: Eukaryota > Metazoa > Arthropoda > Malacostraca > Isopoda > Trachelipodidae > Trachelipus > Trachelipus rathkii. The sequence continues at coordinate 2,958 of JABUQX010000412.1, read as the reverse complement.
AGATTAACGTTAATATGTTAGAGATATGCTTGTACATTATTTTCTTAGTTTATGCAATGTTATGTTAGTTTTGTTGATGTGGAAACTTTATTACGTTAGAGTATATTCAGTTGATCAGTATGATAATTAACCAATGTATGATAAATTTTGGTTAAATATTACCATGGTAATATAAATTAACATGTTATGTGGAGATAATGTGACAAAGTGTGAATAGCGTACGTCTTTGTATGCTTGTTTAGTACTTTACTGTTGTTAAGTGTGGAACTTGTTAACGTTACAGTTTATCATGTTAAGGCTTGTCAGTTTGTCGTTGTGTATTATATTCATAGTTCAGATGATGATAAGTAAGCTTTATTAATGTGAAAACTTTGTTACGTTAGCATATATTTGCTGATCAGTGTATAAAGAATTTGTTTTTATGTTATGTTTATCCAAAATGATACTCGAAATGTGACTTGAATCAATAATCAATAGATCAATAAGAGACCAATAGATCAAGGATGGACAGGAGGGTGGCTGGATGGCTAGTTGAATTTGCTGATTTACGGTTTATAGGGTATGTAAAAAGTTTACAATTTTTAGTAAAAATTTGACTTGAATCAATAGATCAATAGATCAATAGATCCAGAAAGGGGTGGGGATGGCAGTTTGATTTACTGATTTACTGATTTACTGCTTTAGGGTATGTAAAACATGACAGTTTTAGTAAAAAATTTGACTTGAATCAATAGATCAATAGATCAATAAATCAATAGATCACAGAAGGAATGAGTGGGTTGTTTGATTTACTGATTTACTGATTTACTGATTTACTGTTTTATGGTATGTAAAACATGATAATTTTACTAAAAAATATGACTTTAATCAATCAATAGATCAATAGATCAATAGATCACAGAAGGGCTGAGGAGAGTAGTTTGATTTACTGATTTACTGATTTACTGCATTAGGGTATGTAAAAACATAAATTTGTAAGTTATAAACAAAAAAGAATAAGAAATTTATTTATCTATTTATTTATTTATTTATTTATTTATTTACTTATTTTTTTTTTTATCGTTCTGAAACCATTATTTTTGAAATCTATAGACCCAATAACATATATAAAGACACCAATATTGTATCATTACACAAATATTTAATAACTTGGCACCGCACCGGAGCCAGCACCCGTGCAGCTGTCAACTCCTACTCCTCTGAGTCAGAATCCTTCTTTATTCTTTTCTTCTTTATTCATCCTTCACCCTTCTTCATTCCTCCTTCGTCCTTTGTTTTGCACTCTGTCTTTTTTGTCAGGTTCAGGATCCCCCGCAATGGGCGTCCTAGACACCCTATAGGACATATAACCATCATATTTAAGCTCTACCACCTCGACTAACCTATATAAACACACCAATATTGTTGTTATACGAATGTTTATTAACTCAGCACCGCAACAGCTCCAGCACCGGAGCCAGAGCCAACTTCTAAAAATCCGATACCAACTCTTTCTAGAAATTCAACTCTGAATTCCCTCACCAAATTTCAACCTTATACGAACACTTCGATTTTTTAATAGTGGTGGGGTCCCCCATTGGGGAACCCACGGGGACGTAACCTCGTCGTAGACGAGGTTACTTCACCATCTAGCGCCCCTCCAAATTTTAGCACGATACGATAAGTTCGGAGTCGGAGGCAGGCTGGCGTTCGGAGTCGGAGTCAGAACCGGATGCGAAGAAGGACCCGCGGCGGAAGGTGGAGTCGGAGTGCGTAAAAACGATTCCTTACAGGAATCGTTTTTCGACTCAGAATCGACGAATCTTCGTATCAAATTTCAGTCTTCTACGAACAGTTTAATTTTTTTAGGGGGCTGGGTCCCCCTTACGGGGAACGCAGGGGTACGTAATCTCGTCTACGACGAGATTACGTCATCACGCTCGACCCGAAACTCGATTTAGGCCTAATCTCACCCGCTCGGAAGCCGCAACAAGGGCGTAAGCGACATTTTGAGCTACGCTCTCAAGGAGAGGTACCCCCTATTATACAATCTAAGACTTGAAATCTTCGCGTGTGCATCCAGTTTTTATCACCACAATCAATCCATTATACCAAGTTTGAAACCAATTACCTCATACTTTTTAGAGAAATCGGTGGAGGCGCCCAAAATATACAGTTCCTACCCCCATCAACAAATTAACTCTACCTTTTAACTATCAAAATATTTTGATGGCTTGAGTCTCTTAACCAGCATATGTTACTATTGAAGAGATGATCATATATATATATATATATATATATATAATATATTATATATATATATATATATATATAATATATACTATATATATATATATATATATATATATATATATATATAGATACATATAAATATTTATATATATATATATAAAGGTGAATAAAATCATGAAGTTTATATATAATAAAATAATTTATAACTATGGTATTATCGTTTTGATTTTTTACCTTTAAAATCAATATTTTTTTTTTTTATTGTCATATAGGTATATTCATTGGTTGATATTTAATGTTTTGTTAAGGGTTTTTGACCTATTTAACATAGCTATATTAAGTAGTGACTAAAATATTATATTAAATCTTTAAATCAAATTTCCTTTTTATTTTGTAACTAGCTTTCTATTTATTTCTGAATCACAAGTCTTATTATATATATAATATTATATATAATATATATATAATATATATATATAAAATATAATATATATATATATAAATATTATTAATAATATATTATAATATATATATATATATGTTATATTATATTATATTATATATATATTATATATATTATATATATTAACTATATAATATATATATTAATATTAATTAATAAATATCATATATAATATATATAAATTAATAAATAATACATATATTATAAAAAAATTTATTATTTAATAATATTAAATATATCCTATAGTATATTTATTATTCTAT
>JABUQX010000411.1:25000-37500 GCA_015478945.1 Trachelipus rathkii | reverse complement strand
AAAATTACTAATTCGCCCCACATTGCATTTGACGGTTTGTCGTGACAAATGATAGTTAGAAATACACCATTAAATTATTATTATTATTATTATTATTATTATTATTATTATTATTATTATTATTATTATTATTATTATTATTATTCCGTAACTTAAATTTTATTAAATTAAATTTTACGTTTCATATATTTTTAATGGTAGTGTTAAAATTTAAGATCTATTTATTTTAATTTATTATATTATTATTATTTATTATTATTATTATTATTATTTATATTTCGTAATTTTCTTTATTTATCCTTCATATTTTACCGGTTTCATACATTTTTAAGGGTAGTGTTAAAAATTAAGAAAGATTTATTAGTTTTAAATTATTATTATTATTATTATTATTATTATTATACTTATTTATTATATTATATTTATTATTATTATTATTATTATTATTATTATTATTATTATTATTATTATTATTTTGTCATACTTTTGCTATATCCTATATTTAACTTTCATTTTTTATTATTATGATTATTATTATTATTATTATTATTATTATTATTATTATTATTATTATTATTATTATAAAATTATTTATCATTCATTTATTTCCTGTTTAAATTTATCTGATTGTGCTTGATATATATATATATATATATATATATATATATATATATATATATATATATATATATATATATATATATATATATATATATATATATATATATATATATATATATATATATATATATATATATATATATATATATATATATATTCCGTCGCTATTGGAAATAATTTAACAACATTTCAATATTCTAAGAATGTTGTTGTGGGTGATTTTGTGTGTAATGTTGAAATAATAATCTCAACACACTTAAAATTAAGTCTGGCATCTTCATTTTTATATGTGTAATATTATTTATTTATTTTTTTATTTTTTTTATTTATTTATTAATTATTTTTTATTGTTTTCTTCTAGGTACCATAGAATAATAAACAAAATGTCTGTTACTAAAGTTTTCGCACGTTCCATTTTTGATTCTCGTGGCAACCCCACAGTTGAAGTTGACCTCTTTACTGGCAAAGGGTTATTCAGGGCTGCCGTTCCCTCTGGGGCCTCTACAGGTGTTCATGAAGCTTTGGAAATGAGAGATGGGGACAAAAAAATGTACCATGGCAAATCTGTTTTCAATGCTGTTAAGAATGTTAATGATACCATCGGTCCAGAACTTATTAAGAGCGTAAGTAAAGAAATATTTGTATAATTCATAGATAGCAACCCGTGGCCCTTCTAATATTTGTATGGCAACCGGAGGGTCTTCTAATATATGCATAATTTTTTTTTCATATTTTTGGGATATGCTCTGATTCCAGTAATTTTGTGGATTTTCATGTCAATTTCTCATATATATATATATATATATATATATATATATATATATATATATATATATATATATATATATATCTCTATATATATATATATATATATATATATATATATATATATATATATATATATATATATATATATATATCGATAGATATCGGTATCGATATGTATTTCGATATATCGAAATCGAAGGTCAGAAAGAAACTTAAGTTAACTATTATCTAATCTTTCAATAATTTACTACGATAAATATTTACTCCAGCGATCATTGCTTTAACTACAAATCTATATATATATATATATATATATATATATATATATATATATATATAATATATATATATATATATAACTATATATATATATATATATATATATATATATACTCATAATGTAAAAGTACTTAACACGACTACACGTTAATAGTGTAAATTGGTAAATGTACTGTATATAAAACTAAAGTTTTAATTAAAAAAAAAAAAAAAAGAAATGGAAGTTTTTAAACATTTTAGGGGCGAAATGAAAACTTTAAAGAGAAGTAAATAAAATTTTTTGTTAGTGATTGTTTTTGGATTTAGTTTACTGCGCAGAGAATTCTTAATTGAATAATGTATGAAAATTAATGTGTTGCGCGATCAAGCATCAAAAATATAATCGTGTTGAATGGTCACTAAACCTTTTTTTTTTTTTTCTTTATACGAAATGAAATTTTTTTTTCCCTAGCAGTGACCTGACCTGACCTAGCCTAACCTAACCTGACCTCATTTCACCCCTAGAACATAGGGAGAAAATAAAAAAATTTCATTCGCCCCTAGAGCATATTTATGTATCATAGGTTACCCTGCAAAAAGTTTTTTTTGGTCACTACCTCCTGTTCCAAAGTGTGGCCGTTAAGTAACTTTGTTATATATATATATATATATATATATATATATATATATATATATATACTATATATATATATATATATATATATATTATATATTATATTTGTGTAGTGGATAACCGCATCCGCATCATTTTTCACTCCGCATCCGCATTATTTTTTGCGGATAGTATTTATATATTATATTACCTGAGAAGCATTAGTGCACTACCTTATATATCATATATATATATATATATATATATATATATATATATATATATATATATATATATATATATATATATATATATATATATATATATATATATATATATATATATATAAAAAAAGAGAAACTTAAGAATGACAGAAGCACTCATGCTGAAGATAGATAATAGATTTCAAACTCTGCAAAACGATGACGCATGTACAATAGCAACTTTTCTAAATCCTAGATACAAAACATAATTTCTTGAACCACGTGTTTTACAGAGGGTTAAAATTAATTTAGGATGCCTATGTGATGAAATGCTGCTAAAGGCAGAAATATCACCAGCCAATAAAAAGCAAAAGATCACACAAACAGACACGCAATTAAAATCTGTTAGCGATCAGTGCTGAATCCATGAACGTTCTTTTGGCTTCTAGCAGCGATGAAGAGTCTTGTTCAGAGGTGTCAAAAGACACTCTATCATTGATCGAAGAATATCAAAGAGAAAAAGCTTGGAATCAGATAAAGATCCACTGGTCTTGTGGTGTGATAATCATAAAAGTTTTTCACATCTTGCAGAAGTCGCTAACAATTCTTCGCATGAACGTCTTTCAGTGGTGCAGATTTCATTTATGACAAAAAGAGAAGCAAACTCTCCTGAAAGAGCTTCAAGCTTTTGTTTTGAACCATAATTTGAGAATTATTAATTTCAAGCATTAATATATAACCTTTTCCAAGTGGGTGGAGGCTTGGAAAAGAGGTTTGTGGGTCACAAAGGGGTTTGGATGAAAGCGTCCTGCTCTCTCTTAACACATTATATATATATATATATATATATATATATATATATATATATATATATATATATATATATATATATATATATATATATATAATATATATATATATATTTATTATATATATATATATATATATATATATATATAAAGTTCCTGTTTCTAAAACTCTAAAAACTTAATTATCCGCAATCCGCGGATAGTGATATTATCCGCATCCGCGGATAGTGGAAAAATCACTATCCGCTACACCTCTAATATATATATATATATATATATATATATATATATATATATATATATATATACTATATATATATATATATATATATATATATCAAAACACATATATATACTATATATATATATATATATATATATATATTATCAATTTGTAATGAATATCTCATTAGGCCTGATGCCCGTAGAAGGGTTGCTCATGCCTGGAATAAATTGTTTTGCGAGTTTTTATGAATGTTACTGTATATTTAACTACTATACTTGACTGTATATTTAATTACCATGCAAATATGTTTTGGCTTCATATCAATTTTTCTACTAACTATTTTCATTACTTTATAACATTTTCTTTTAAATTTTTTTTTTTTTTAACAATTTTGACAATACTTGTAATCGTTTTACAGGGATTGAAGGTTACTCAACAGACAGAAGTTGATGAATTTATGATCAAGTTGGACGGTACTGAAAATAAGAGCAAATTGGGTGCAAATGCCATTCTTGGGGTATCTCTTGCAGTTTGCAAGGCTGGTGCTGCTGAATTAGGGATTCCCCTTTACAGGTGACCTTTTTTTGTCTTTTTTAAGATGGTTAATTTAAATTAATAATCTTTCTAAATTTAATTGCTTTGTGAAAAGGTCTGCTTATATTTCCTTTTTATTATCCTGTAGGCATCTGGCCAACCTTGCTGGCTATCCCGACGTTATTTTGCCTGTTCCTGCATTTAATGTCATTAACGGAGGCTCTCACGCTGGTAATAAGTTGGCCATGCAAGAATTCATGATTCTCCCCACTGGCGCTTCGTCCTTCACAGAGGCCATGAGAATGGGATCAGAAACTTACCATCATTTAAAATCTGTGATAAAAGGTCGTTTCGGTCTCGATGCCACTGCCGTAGGAGACGAAGGTGGTTTTGCTCCAAATATACTTAACAACAAAGATGCATTAGTTCTTATTGTAGAAGCCATTGAGAAGGCTGGTTACACTGGTAAAATTGAAATTGGTATGGACGTAGCAGCTTCAGAGTTTTTCAAAGGAAGTAATACTTACGATCTTGATTTCAAAACTGCCAACAGTGACGGATCTCAGAAAGTTTCTGGTGATAGATTAAGAGAATTGTACATGGAATTCATCAACGAATTTCCAATTGTTTCCATTGAGGATCCTTTTGATCAAGACGACTGGGAAAACTGGACCAAAATGACTGCCGCAACTGGAATTCAGATTGTAGGTGATGATTTAACTGTAACAAACCCCAAACGTATTGATACTGCTGTTGAAAAGAAGGCTTGCAACTGTTTACTCCTGAAAGTGAATCAGATTGGGTCTGTAACAGAATCTATTCGTGCTCACCTCTTGGCCAAGAAGAATGGATGGGGAACCATGGTTTCTCACAGGTAACTTTTTGCATTAGCTTTTTCAAATTTTTTAAACATCATCACACAGTCAAACTTTTTTTATAGTATTATATTGTTCTAGTGAAGCAAAATATTTTTTAAATTTGTAATTTAGGGAAAAATAAACTTATTTAATATATATTCATATTTAGTTATTAATTATTGACTAGAATTTCTATATCGGTTTAAGTGACGTCAAGTATTCACACACTAAAAAACACATAATTCACAATTAATTAGTTTTTTACATATTATATATTATATTTTATATCATATATATTTATCTATATTGCCTTTCGTTCTGTTTTAGCAGGTACCTTGGTTCGACGTCCTTTTAGTTCGTTAGATGGTGAGCAGCTGGAACAGTCTTAGTTTAAATATTTAGGATATTTGTGGATGAAAAGGGAAACGATGATGCAGAGTGTAGTAGGAAAGTTGACTGGCACGCAGGTGGCTGTGCAAATGAAATGTCGTGGTGGTGGTGAGGGACAAAATAGTGCGCTAGGGGTTTCACTGAGGTTGTTGTTACGTGATCATGTATACGTAGTGAAAATCATGTGCTGGAATAAGAGGTAATTTTATTAATGTTATAGTGGTCTTTTATGTGTAAGTGGAGATGAAGAACGGGGGGCGCGGTCAGCAGTTAGTAAAATGGATGAGGTCGGTAGGTGGGGTGGATTTTGGCTATGGCTGGCGTGCGACTACCACCTTCTCGTGTCGGGTTCCCGAGGCTCTAGGGTGGATTTTTCCTGAACTGCGACGAGTTCTGTCTATAGGTATGAAAGGTCGAAGGCTTGACTTTCTTTTCGACTCTGTGTCATATTTACTTTTTTCCCCGGGAGCATCGTCAGGCACTCTTAACCACCAGTCTTGGGGAACTAAAGAGATGATGATATTATATGATAGGGTGAGTCTACAATGAATCCCTTTTACATTTACTCATAATAATATGAAGTTCGTTAATCTTGTAGGTTCTAAGGTACGCTGCAAGTACGGTGTCGCGTATAAGTAGTTCCAGAAGAATGGGTGTATATAGGCGAGGGGTGTGACACACAAGTGCTTGAGGAGCTGCGGATGTGCTTGGACTGGCTCATGCTTAGCCACCTTGGTCATAGGTTCCTCGCCGGGCTTTCATGGCGTATGCGGAGCTTCCGCGCCTGTTCCTTGTGTTCCACTATACTTTTGTTAGCATTTAACTTCTGTCACACTTAAATTTAAAATTAATAAAAGGTTTAAAATTTCATTAAAAGGTTTAAGATTTAAAGTATGGTTGAATTATTATTATTTATATAAATTACTGAAGTCATTGTTACTTATTATGATAATATATATATAATATATGATATTATATCATATATATATATAGTATCTATATATATATATATATTATATATATATATAATTATATATATATATATATATATATATATATATATATATTTATTACTATTATATATACTACTATATATAACAGTAATATATATATATTTGTAAGAAAAATTAATTAATATTATTATTAATATAATATATATATATATATATATATATATATATATATACCGTATATACATATTTTCCACAAATTTCTCGGCGATTTGAATGTCACTTGGCAAGAGATTTGTGTTCCAAAATCTAGTTCCACATGTTCTGTACTTTTGTTGAAAGTCAATAAATGTTATTGTTTTTAAGTTCTTTTTAATATTTTTTTTAATAAACTTCCAATTTACACATTATTATCAAAAATGATTCTCAATTTTATATAAGAAGATCGTGTGCACTGGCTTACGCAGGATATTTGTTGGTGCGAGGACCTGTACTGGAAATAAAAAATTTTTTTTACTAGTTTATCATTGTTTATTCGAAGTTTTTGAACTCAAAATTTTAGGGAGTGAGGCTGTGTTGCTCCCCTTTGTGTACGTCATGGATTACGTTTAATTATTTCATTCTTAGCTGTAATTAATGTAGATCATGAAAGTACTTTTTATAATTTAAGTCCGAATGTGCTAAAAAGGTTTGCTTTTCTAATTAAGTTCTTTGTCATATTCATTTTCTGGTGCCTATCCATATTAACCTTTTCTTCAAAAAGTAATTTTTGAAATCTAATCAAAAATGATATCTTACTGGCATACTTTAGAACTTTTTTTGCCTATTTTCCTTTCCATAATCCCTTGAACTTGTTAAGAAATTTCGTAAGATTTTCGCAATATTTAGTGTTTCTTAATATCTTTTAGATGCCCATACTTGCTTGTTATATCGTCCATTTTCTATTTTCAAGATGCTAATGTGCTATCTATCCACTATTGATCCCATTTTTCCCTTTCCATGTATCCTATCGTTATTCAAACCCCTCGATCTATCGACGCATCCTTCCCCTCTTATATTTACGGGTAATATAAATGGTTACTTATATTTTTTCAAATTAGTTTTTTTTTCTCACGGTCCCATTCATCTTCAAACCTCATTATATATTTGTCAATTTCGTATCAAAATCTATCACTTAAGTACAGCCGTAAAATAATCTACCACTTGACATATATGGAATAAAATTAAAGAAATTGTAAAGGCCAGTAAAAAAGAAAGTTGGATTCAAAAGATTGAAGAAGGTGCAATTTTATGCTTACGATCATTTCTTTTTCTTTTGTCCTTTTTTTTTTTTTTTTTTTTTTTTTTTTTTAATAAATTATTGATAGTTTTAAATCAACAACTCTTTTTGCTTGTACTAAATTGACAATTTTCAAATTTGAGATTTTTAATATATAAGTAAAATCAAGTCGACTCGCGACGTGGACTGATTATAAAACGAACTGAATTATAAGATCATGGGGGGTATATGGATTCTTGTTATTGTGTTACTCGACACATAACATAGTAATAAGAATATAGGTGATATACCGGTTTATAAATATACTAAATTTTTGTTTTTGTTTTAAAAGTATTGGAAAAAATATTTCTCTATATTATTTTTAAAAATTTATTTTGTTTACAATAACGGTTTTTTACCACAGGTTTAGCAACTTAATCATTTTATGAAAATTCAGACGACTCGTCTTCATGAGGTTTTATTAAAATTGAAGAAAGTCTTGCTATTCTTCTATCCTGCTATTATATTTGCATCAGTAAATGTTAAAAAGAATCCATTGTACACTTTCAATTACTAAAAATATGCCTCACTAGCAACTATTTTTAAGAGAATATTCCAGGTGTTTCTTATTGGATTTTCAATAAAGAATACATCCAAAGTATAACTATTATGTCGTCTATTGTAGAACATTAGTGTCGATTTGCTCTCCAAGTGATTTTAAAAGTTTTAATATTAACAACTTTTTAACGTGATTTATCCCCTTTTCAGAGGGTAGCACGGGAGGACTACCAGGAAATCGAACCTTCCAAGGCCGGCTATCCCAAACCAGCGCCACCAACGTGTTCGCAGTCGAGTTTTAGTTCTCGCCCCAGTTAGATAAAACCAACTACTACGTGGAAGATTGAACCAGCGTCCTTTCGTATGAGAGTCGGCGAGTCAACCTCCTGCGCCACGAAGTGTTCTTTAGTATTTTATGATATAAATTATAGGCTTTGGTTGAAGATCTAATTTTGTTCTAGGGAAGGTTTATGTTCTATTCTCTTTTCTTCCAGGTTTCTAAATTGTCTGAATTGTGCTCATATATATTATTCTTAATAATATAATATTATAGTAGTTATTATTAATATAACCCTATATATAGTAGTAATAATATTATATATTGATACTTTTATAAGTAACTAGCGTATATATATATATATATATATGTATTTAAATATTACGTATAAATAAATAACAGTAATTATCTATAATATGCCTGTGATTCACATTTGATCGGCGTGCCATTGGGCTCCTGAAATCTTATTGACCGCAAGTTCAGGAAGGCAGTGGCCCGGATCGCGCAGTTCCTGCCCCGCGATTTGAGGAGTGGTGCCTTCCCGTGTTGGTCCCCCGTCCAATCTATATTTCTATGTCTCAAACTAAAACTTTCCCTCCAGTGTTGGAAGACGACGCACAGTTTCCGAACACTAATTTCCGCGAGACGCGGAATAGCCAGCTCTGAAATCCTTAGCCTCCTTCGCTCATGAATGCTCTCACTTGTATATTAAGATCTTTGAAACCTTCTAAACTCTACTTCTTAGATCATCTGGATCTCCTTCACTTCTTTTCGAATCGGCCAGTATGGCTTTCGGGCGCTCGAAGATTTACTGGCGATATCTCCTTTTCTTCTTGCCGAATTTATGGTTTCCCGCTCTTAGGAAACTACGGATAGCTTGCCGTGGTGGCGCTTGATTCACACTTGCGGGTAAGGAATGGTTCCTTGTTGAACCCCTCCTTTGGGTTCCCTCCTTCCTCTTTGTTACTATGTCTAGTTTCCTTCATCAATAGTAAATTCGGATGTTGTTGAGGGGCGGCTGTCTCCCCCCTTTTCCTCTTAACCAAGATTTATGGTTTCCAAACCCTCCAGAAATCCGCGGGAGCTTGCGTGGTGGGCTTGCTTCTATCCTGTCTCTCTACTGTATTGACTACCTACCTAGTGGTATATGGTGGGGGTACCGCTCAGGGGTATCACTGGCCGGACTGTCCGCCGGGCGATCGACGTTGTGAAAACGTGTGCTAGGTCGGTAGGATATTGGCGCGCGTGCATTCCCTGTTGATGTCGCTTAGCATTTTTACCTTCTCCCACCTTCCAACCGCGTGAAAAATGTGCTCATCTGCGTAATTTACGTAGCTGTCTTCTGGGCAGGCGGGCACAGGCACCCCTCTAAGAGGGTCTGCCGTGACGTGGTGTGACAACTGTAATATATATATATATATATTATATATATATATATATATATATATATATTATTCCTCAGCTCCCAATTATACTTAATTATAATAATATTATAATTGTAGCCTATAATATTATATAATATTATATATATTTAATATTATTGAAATAATCTTTCATAGATACGATCTCTCGTAACATTTCTCAATTTTATATAAAGCAAGTTAGTCATGATGTTGTAAACTCGTATGTATTCATTTTTATCCTCAAAAGACTGGCTACGAATGTCAATTAGGGTGTAATCTGGTGGCTTCAAATCCGAAAAAGAAGATTCAGGGACAGCCACCAAATAAAACGTTATATTCGGGGTAGCTTGAATAGTTTTAACGAAGTGGTGTTGCCCTTGAGTAGAAAACATCCAAGCGCGAAAGCAGGATGCAATAAATGCGTGATTGAAATATGTTGTGCCATCATCTTCGGTATAATTATCAAACATGACATACGATCCCGGATGAAGTGCTGATATAAAATTTTCTCTACGGTACGGGACTTCATGTTTTTAAAGCACGAGCGATTATGTGGATTAAAATCTGTTGTCCATGGATTTATCATAAGTCTTTCTAGATTCTTAAATTCAATATTTTTTGTTGCATTGTGCAAAGGAGTTGAAAAGAAACTTGCCTCTGTTAGCCAGTAAACAGTATTTATACCCACTCCGAAATGAAGAGACCTGCTAACTTCAGGAAATATACATTCTCTTTGACCAATAACATAATAATACAACCATCCATCATAAACCAATTTATCGGAGATATAGGTTGATGGCCAAACTTCCAATACCTCTTTTATAAATTTATTTGTTATTATATAACCCCATCCAACTTGGACATTTCCTCGTAGTAAAGAATACTCATTGAAAGATGTGTACTTTAAACCTGTAGACGAATGTCCTGTAATACAGTAAAGAGTAGGGTCCTTTTCTAGTAAATACATTGTTTGACTAATATATGAAAAGAAGTCAAGTGAAACCTCTACATCCTCCTCAAGAAAAATAACAAATCGACTCTTGAAGTTTTTGTAGGCAAACTTATATACCTCTCTATAAAATAAGAATGGGTAAAAATATTCTTTCCCATACAGAGCCGGTTGTATGTATGTATAATTAATGCTAAGTAACTTCAGAAGATCAATAGTTTCCGAAGAATTACTGCCGAGGAGAACGTGAATATTTCTCTTTACTACTCCCCAGGCACGAAGATAAGATTTAAGACTTTGGTAAAGGTAGCTTGTTCTACTCCCAGCTGTTATAATAACAGGTATCGATTTTAAAAGTCGATTTTCCGATTTTTCTAAATGAGAATAATCGAGATTGGCTGGCTGACTTTCATCACAAAGATCGCCCATCACGCCATAATTTTCACAGAATTTCCATCTTTCATACTCTAATTGAGTTTTCGCTAAGAAATGTTTTGGCTTCAAAGGAGATAACAGAAAGTATACATGGGATAGAGACCCACTATGGATCATCTTGTCAGGATAATAGTACGTAACTCTTTCAAACAATGTTTTCCCTTTATAAACAAAAGCCCAAGTCCATGATGAATATGGGTCTAAATGTTCAACAAATACGGAACCAAATAATCCCAGAAGATCGGTTGTATTTCTTAACCCATAAATTGACTTTCCTTGAAGATGTAAAACCACAATTCTTTGAGGGGAAATATTCAGCAAATACCGTTCTAGATCTTTCCATACAGCATATGTTTCATTTAGTGGGAATTCCTGTAAAATAATAAAATAATAATAATAATAATAATAATAATAATAATAATAATAATAATAATAATAATAATAATAATAATAATAATAATAATAATAATAATAATAATAATAATAATAATAATAGAAAAATTAGAAAACTGACAACCTTCATACACGGGTTAGAAAAGGTCATTCAAATTGTAAAGTGTTCAAGTAAAAAGAAATGTTAAAATAATATAGTAAAGATAAGAACTAAAACACAGTGACCAAAGAATTATAATGAAGAAAACTTTTTTTCCTATTCAACTTTTTTTCATATTGCAAATTTGGAAATGACTGGGGAAGCTCTTTCTTTTTGCTTATTATTCATCAAAAAAAATTCTAAGTGATTTTTGCCAAAAGCCGGAAATAAGGATAATTATATTATTTCTGAACCGATGTTATATTTATAAGCAAATTTTGAAATAATCGGGGAGATCTGTATTTTGGTCTTTGTCCAATCGAAATAGAATGAAGACTTAAAAAGTCTCCCCCCTTAAAAAATTACTGACTCGAAAGGAAAGCTCAATAAGTATACACTTATCTAGGTGAGCTAAATTTTTGTAAAAATATTGTTGTAACATTTATATTATAAAATACAGGACCCTGCGATACGATAAAAGACAGGTAAACAATGACGGGTAAATAATTGTTACGACATTCATAATCTTTCAAACATATGAACAGCTAATTAACTAATTCTGGGTTGTTGCACAATGCATTATTACTCTGATAAGGTCAAGACAAGTCTGGGTCTGAATGTCTGGCGAACTATTTTTTCTCTGCTGAAAAGACGAATGAAAACGTTTTCTGAGAAATTAAAGGGAAAAAAAAATATTTGTTCTCTGGGCGGTCGAAGCAATGGAAAAAATATACAAAAGATCGTGGAGCATCAAATAAAACTCAGAATTTGAATATGAACATTTAAGTTTTAAAAACTAATAATAAATTTAGAAAAATAATGAATTATCACCAATAAAGAGTCTCTCTCTCTCTCTCTC
>JABUQX010000411.1:12500-22500 GCA_015478945.1 Trachelipus rathkii | reverse complement strand
AAAGACTTTAGATTTCCACATCCTCACCTGTATTCCTGTGGAAACATATATTTAATTCTTGAATAATATATAACATTACGTCTACCAACCTTGTAGAATAAAACTCTTCCATTTCTTTGGTGAATGATGCAAAGAGAAAGTCCAGAAGTCTTCGAAATATTGAATGGTACGTCTGGTTCTGTGAAGCCTTCCCTTAAAGATTCACCATACGTTTCTGATGAGTTTAAAAGATTACCATACTTGCAATATTTACCCCTGCGATATATATATATATATATATATGTATATATATATATATATATATATGGATATATATATATATATATATATATATATATATATATATATATATATATGACTAGCTATATATATATATATATATATATATATATATATATATATATATATATGGGAAAGATTTACATTCCAAAGGAGCTTCGTTCGTATGTAGATATACCTGAAGCGCGTGACGTCATAGTCCAACGTCAGACTCTTCATGGGTCACGTTTGACTGTGACGTCAGAAGTTGCGTAATTTACGCTTGTCGTCATATATATATATATATATATATATATATATATATATATATATATATATATATATATATATATATATATATATATATATATATATATATATATTTATATATATATATATATATATATATATATATATATATAGTAAATCAAATGTCCCAAATGGTTTTGAGATTTATAGAGTACGAATAGATTGTTGCGAATAAATGTCCCAAAAACTCATTTTTGGGATTTATTGTTTTTTGGGGTATATCACTAACGAATACCCACGGGTAGTCCGCCCCGATGTCAGGGGTCGGGGTCTCTCGGCCTCGACTACGGGGGGGATAATCCCCCCCTCCGGGGATGGTCTCCGGAACCCCCGCTCTTTGGTCTTTGGGTGTCGCGGGGTTCCTCCGACCATCCCCTCCGGGGTATGAAACGTCCCCCCCTCCGTCCCCCATCGGCTCGAGCCCCCTAAAAAGGGTAAATACTCCATTTTAGGGGGCTCGTTGACTCAGTGCCGTAAAGTAACCCTAAACTTTACTGATCCACTATGCTGTAAAACTAGCCCTAACTTTTACTAATAGACTGTTTATTAGCTGCCGAAAGATAATATGGCCTTTATGTAGTTTATGTAGTTTGGCATATATATATATATATATATATATATATATATATATATATATATATATATATATATATATATATATATATATATATATATATATATATTTTTTTTATAATATATATATATATATATATATATATATATATATATATATATATAGTTTAAATATTACCTCAATAAGTTTGAAATTTTTGCAGGGCTTCAAAAAAAATTTAAAATCATTCATCTCTTCTATCAGGAAGCGATAAATTTTTTTCTGCGAAAAATATGATTTCCATCACCTACAATAAAAGTTAAATTTCTCTCGTTGTTTAGTAAACCATCACATGAAATAGCAGATTGTATAAAACTTTTTTGTTCCAAGCTTAAATTGTTAGATTGCAAAAAAAGCCAAAAAAGCACTTTAATCATTAAAATATACATTATAATTATTAGTCTTCAAAAGACATGTACACTTAAACAAGATAACTTAAAAATGAAAAAAATATTATTTGGCATAGTCTATTCCCTTGTCTGTCAGGTTGTCAGTTTCATAACGCTTTTTTGCATATATTGTCAGATTCCAAAATACTATACCAACATACGAATATATATATATATATATATATATATATATATATATATATATATATATATATATATATATATATATATATATATATATATATATATATATATATATATATATATATATATATATATATATATATATATATATATATATATATATATATATATATATATATATATATATATATATATATATATACACAAACATATATATATATATATATATATATATATATATATATATATATATATATATATATATATATATATATATATATATATATACGCACTCTCTATATATCTTCTATATATGTATCCCACATATACTGTAGCATACGCAGTGTGACGTAAGAGTTAGGTCACTTACGCAAACTCCCACGTCAGAGTATGACGTCACGCATTTCAGCTATACGTACATACGAACGAAGCTCCTTTTAAATATACATAAAGGCCATATATATATATATATATATATATATATATATATATATATTGTGTCATCTATAGCGCGAGAGATATATAAATTAAATATATATATATATATATATATATATATAGATATATACCTACAAATGAAAAAATATATATATATATATATATATAAAAAAAATATATATATATATATATATATATATATATATATATATATATATATATATATATATATATATATATATATATATATATATATATATATATATATATATATATATATATATATATATTAGTGTCCCTCGGAGTGCGCAGAGTGCATATCTGCCGATTGTATATATTCTATCTTGCGTGAATTCGTAATTTACATTTTCTTTTGCCTAAACTAAAACTGATAAACCTCTCTTTAATAAACTCAACTTATTTTCGTGCCATTCATCACAGGGAAGGTGTCTTCAGAAATTAAATCGTCCTTATGGTATGCTCCTGCGATTATCAAAACTTGTGTTTAATGGCTTGAATCTTGCTTTCGTAAACTTTTTCATATTTGCCAATTAACTATATATAATTCTACCTTTTATGTGTCGAAAAAAGGAGGACAACTCTAACATCTTCAACCATTCGTCTATTGCTTTAACCTGTACATTCTCAAACATTTCGAATCTGCGCTAAATTTAAAGATTTGGAATCATCTTACTTAATTCTACAAATTGACAGTGTGGTTTCCTTAAAGGACTCTCAAATAATGGTCTTCTGATGTTTAGGTTTCGGTAATCTTTTGCTCTAACGGGCTATTTTTCCTATTCTGGTAATATTTCTTGAAAGGAATCACATTTTTGCTAAAGCTTTAGATATAATCTATGACAGTTTTTTTATTTATAAACTTTCTTCTTTCGATATCTCCTCTTGTCTCTGTAAACTTACGAGTATTTCTGGTTTCTTTTCTGGCCATTCTTTTACAGCGGTTATTATAGACAACCGTCGCTCATCCTTTTAGCTTATTAATTGCGGTATTCCAAGATGTTATGTTATATTTATTACTCACTTTGTAATATTTATTAATGACCTATCTATCACTATTTCACTTATCCACCTTTATGACGACGACTATATACTCTTCAATTGTCACAATCTTTAAGTTTAAAAAAAATAACTTAACCTGTAGCGCTTCATTGTTATATTATATAAGTGATAGTTGTGATGCCTTTCTACATAGGAAGAGAACCATTTGATTGTCTCACCGAATAGCTGAAAAGGGTATCAAGTAGAACTTTGAGAATCCACATCAGCCCATCGGCATTATGATAATCATTATTCAGGTAATAGATCAATCATATATTGGAATAAACAAATTTTAGACCTAGAAATCTGGAGATTTGAAGCTTACCCTAAATGAAAATCTACAATTAATAATTAACATACTTTTCAAATTATTTTTCTAATTTTTTGGTTGACTCCTATCTTACTATTTAGTATTTTTTTCAAAAGTAAAGCCATCATTATTTTTTATGATGAGTTTACTTATATTTTTTTATTCATAGCACTTTAGCCTTGAAATGAGGTGTTTATTTAACATGAAATTTTTCATTTAAAATAAATTTAAAAATGTTTGATTGTTTCTATTTTATTTCTACAAATCGAGCACTGTATATATATATATATTAATTAATTACTTATATATGATATATTATATATATAATTAATAATATAATATATATATAATATATATATATAATATAGTCTTAAAAGGTTAAATCTGGAACTCATAGTCTTGTACTGTATATATATATATTATATTAATATATTATATATATATATTATTAAATTAATTTATATATAAATTTTGTATGAAACATTTAAATATTTAAAATATTTTTAATGAAACATTTATAATACGTTTAAATATATATTTTTAATATAGATAAATATATTGTATATTTTGTCTCTTTTTATTCACCAGAAAAATGTTCTCTATAACTTTAAAACATATCCAAACTTGTTTCTTTACTTTATTTAGTGGTAAGCTGGAGACGGTTAATTCTTTTTTAAGGAATAGTAAACCATATATTATATATATATTATATATATATATATATATTAATATATATTATTATTATATATATATATGAATATATATAATATATATAATAATAATATATAATATATATATATATTCTATTAAATTTCAAATAATGGAAAGACACTTAAACCAAGATATATTAAATGAACAGATTTCATTAGCATGAACAATGTTAATAACACAGATTCAAAAAATCTCCGGTTAATATAAATTAAATTTTGAATAACGAAGTAGAATATTTATTTTGAATCAAATAAGGTCCATGATTTTTTAAGTTTTCATTTGGGATTATTTATTATTCATTTTTTTTTAATCCTTAATAATTGTATAATTTTTCGTGCAAATTATAATATGGATATATTTGGAAGATGCTCCTAAATAAGGCTCCATGATTGATCTTGACTTAGTGTTCGATGTGCGATCACACCTACTAAGTTATACAGAAGAATTTTTTTTATGATTTTAGAGTGAGTACTTACGTAAGGTTTTAATAGGTGGTCCGATTCACCCCCTCAAAGGTGGGGGTGACTGAGCGTTATTCCAATCTTAATAAACTATTAATTTTAAGAATTACATATTATTTTTTTGTGTGCTTATGACCTATTATAGGCCCATGATATGAAGAAGAAGAGAACAAAAAAAAAAAAAAAAAAAATTCCAAAAAAGTGCATTAGGGAAGTCGGGAGACGAAGTTATATCTAAAGTGGTCCAAGTCCACCCAGGGCTGACGCTATATATATTAATATATATATAGTATAATTATATATAGTATATAATATAGTATATATATATATATAGATATTATAAATATAGATATATATACTATATAAATACTATATATATATAATAATATATATATATGACGTATATATATAATATATTATAAATTATTATATAATATCTTATATATATATATATATATATATATATATATATATATAATTATATATATATATATATATTATATTATAATATATATATAAATATATATATATATTAATTATTATCCTATATTTTGAGGTATTTGAGTAAATTTTATTTAAAAAAATACTGTAGGTATGTAATAGAATATTAACATTAAGAACATTAGAAATAGAAACAGTAAGAAGCCCACCCATGTGGGCTATCGAGAATGTCCCAGTCAGCTAATAGAACCAATCACCCAACCATGCGCTATGAAAAATCGACAATGAATTGGGATTGGCTCGAGTTTGTGCAACCCCAAGAAAAGATTTGTGTCGAAGCATCAGCACCAATCCAGTATGCCTGGATGCCAAAACGAACTAAAACCAATAAGTGCTAGGTAAACAAATCCGCAATGCATGTTACGCAGACAGCATGGAAGTCTTAGTAAATCTGCAACAACACTAAGTTAGGCTTATTTACAGTGCTTTATTGTATGTTATATTTATCTGTCTTATTGTTTATTTCGCGCAGCCCCTTCCTTCAAGGAAGACATTAGAATATAGACTAATAAAAAAGAGAAACAGTAGAAGTCTAACATGGAACCTATCGAGGACTAGTCCAGTCAAGCCAATAGAAACCAATAACCATACACAATGGTTCATCGCAAATCTATATCTATATAGTCTCTCTATGTGTGCTTTTGTCCATACTGTTACAGTAGTATACACATAAGTCTAAAGCATGCTCATGCAAATGGAGCTCATTGAGTGTATGAATGCTAAACAACGGTACTTTTTTTGTTAATAGATGGGTCTATGGAGTTATGTAAAATAAATCCCCTCCAGCATATTTTTTTCACAGAAGTAAGATATTGTATTCCGGGTTCAGGCCGGAACTGAAACGAAAAAAAAATTAAATTCCGTCCGCGGACCAGAATTCGGTAGAACCCCTCCTCTTTCTCCGCAGATACCTCTCCTATCTTTTCCTTCCCTCTACGATAAGAAGGGCAGGAACTATGACATATCTCTCTAATTCAGCGTAATATATAGTACGAGAAGTTTACATCTCCCACTACACCCTAAAAAAAAATTTTTCCGCGCTATGAGTCGCTCATCGACTGATGAGTAAGGGGCTGATAAATTGGTAAATATTTGCTTGCAAGCAATTGATCTGATAATATATTGAACAGAGAAGAAAAGTAACTAAACCTGCCTTGTGGGGCCTTTGCTCGCTGTGTACACTAGAGATGGATGAATCGGTCGAATACAGACTTTGGTGCTAAGTCAATTGAACGGACAATCCCAGGACACAAGACTTTTTTTCAAGCGCAGCGATGACAGATATGTTGTCATTGTACCAAACTATTATCTGAGGCTCAAGCAGATCGCGGTCCTTTTTTCATGCCAACCACATGAAATGAGATTCTCTTCTGTTGGCCAGCTATTCATGTTTTCGTAAGCGCCTCATCTCCTCTTATCCACAGATTGCAAATTTGGGAATTATATCTGACTTCCTTGATGACATTGTCTTCAGTATCGTTGAGATTCGTGTGGTGTGATTCCTTTTGAAGGTGAATGAAAATTTATGTCAATGCATTTCAGCCATGAACGCATACAAAGAGTCTAACATAATCCTAATCCTCCTCTTGCTTCAAGTAGTTTTATTTGCTGAAAAGCACACCATCGTCACTATCAGTGCTGTTGCCCAGGTTGATACGGCTCCTTCCCACTTCTGTGATTCTTTTTTTTTTATATTGTTTTGGTATGCCGAGCAAGCTCCCCAGTTTTACTTGCTATTGAAATGCATTTAACAGAATAATTATATGTTCACAGTCGGAGATGCATTTTTTGTGGGGTTTCAGCTAGCTTACGGTTAATTCCTTATTAGAAACGCTTTTATATATTCAAAACCTAGATTTATTTAGTTGAATCAGAAAGTTTCTCCTTTCTACCTCTTCTTCTGCTTCTCTCTCATAATTCTTTCACCCAAAAAAGTAAGCAAGTATCGGCCACATATTAAAGCAATACTGTACCGATAACGCGAGAAAATCGTAATACCAGAAAAAAATGGGCAGATTAACTGCTGATACCGATACTGATACTATTGTACATCCTAATATATATATAATATTAGACGAATAGTAGATAATATATATAATATCTTATATATATATTAAATATAATAATATATAGATATATATATATATATATCAGTGTTTGATTTTATAGTTTTATGCAAGTAAATTATATAGTCACTGTACTATATATATATATTATATATATATATATATATAGTTATATTATATATATTATATACTCGGTATATATATATATATATATATATTAAAATATATATATATATATATATATATATTATTATAATATATATATATATATATATAATATATATAATATATATTTATATGGATTCAATTCATATATATATATATATATATTATATATAATATATAGACATAGTATACATATATATATATATATATATTATATTATATGTATATCAAAATTTTACTTGGGATTCAATTCCAGAAAGTTCTGAGATGTAGCATGGAACCCATGAGATGTAGGGTAGTACTGAAGTATTTGGTAGAAAGGAACATAAATTTTTGGGGTGGATCTGGAGTTGGAGCCAAATATTTTTGAATGGAGCCGAAGCATGACCCATGTTAAAAAAATTTTGTAATACAAAGTAGGGTAATTTTATTATGGTTGAGCCGTAGCTGGAGTCGGCAAAAAAATTAACTGACTCCGCAACAGAGGATTAAACACTACTTTAAATAAACGGAAGCTTGCCTTAATAAATCGCAAATATTTGAAAATCTATAGTGCTCAACACATATTAACGACTTAAATAGCTATATTTAATAAAATAGATAAAATAATAATAATTGCATTACAATAATAATAATAATAAATATATTTAAAAAACTTAATATTAATCAAAACCAGAATTTTTTTTCCTAATAATAATTAAATATATTGTGAATCACAAATGGAATTTAAAGTAATAGACCAGCTTCGTCAGGGCTGGTAAATACTTCGGACATTTTCAAGGAAAATTTTTTATTTTTAATATTTTAATTTTGATAAAATTTCGTGTAATACTAATAAAAGTAAATATAAATCAATAACAGAATAATAAGTTAGAGAGTTAACTTACATTGACTTTTGTCATTTTAACCAGATGTTCAAAAAATTGGAGCATGTAAAGTCGCTATGTTAGTGTTCATCATTGTTTAATGTTTGTTAGGTTTGCGATTCCCCTAGTCGGCAATTCATAAAATCATTTTTTCTTGTTAAGATGGAGAAGCCCTCTTTTTAATGCTGTTTTATCAGGATTTTTGTGGTATTCTTCTTTAAAATGTTGGAATATTATTGCTCGTGTTATAAGCGTTTATGTTGCAAACATCTCATGGTTGAAGGTATTCGTTGTGGATCATTAATTCTTCCGAATATAAAAGCGTTACCAAATCCACTTTCAGAACATTGAATCGGTTGACCGACTATCACGAACAACGTTAAACTACTCCCACCATCCCAAAAAGGCCGGCTTCAAAAAGAGCACAAAAGAACACACAACATCACAGTGAGTAGGAAAGAGAAGCAAACGAAGCTCAGTTTCAATGGCTTAATATAAGCTTCTTAATATAATCTTCTTCCCGTCTTTTGCTTTATAATACATTTTTAAACTTATATTAAAAATTTTAATTTGTTCTCTTCCTCTTTTCTTCTGACTGATATTTTTTTCAGTTTTAATAATATTACTACAAGCTTATCGTTTTCATTCATTTGTAATTGTAAATTAAATTATTTAAATTGTTCTTATAGTTTTCTCTATAATATACTGGGGGGAAGTTATTGTAAGGTTAAGATTCTGCGTTATTCTTTTTAAATATTTCTATAATTTTTAAAAGATCCAATTAGACAATATCTTAAATGCTCGGTGAACTAAAGTCTTTATGGTAGCAATTTTGTAGTTTAGAGGAGTGAAAGAGTCGAAATTCAAGTATGTTCCTTTATCTGTAGATTTAACGTAAGACACTTCTATCAATTTTTTCATCCTCGTTTAATTTTAAATACTTAATATCTAAGAAATTAATGTAGTTATTTTTTGTTCTTTTTCAAAAGTAAATTTTAACCAGAAAAACATGACTGCCACGAATTAACTCTTTAATATGGTTCTGGATCGTTAATATTACAAGGTGGTCGTCTATGTTATTGAATTAAAAGAAAGGATTGAATGGGGTGTTTTCATTGAAAATTTTGTTTTCTACCGATGACATGTAGAAATCTGCGAAAACAAAATCGGTAGAAAACGAAATTTTCAATGAAAACGCCCCATTCAATCCTTTCTTTTAGTCGTTTGATCATCCACTGTATTATTAATTCTGAACATATTCACAGTAGTTCAAATCCAAAATGAAGATTCTCAGTGTTTAACATTTACTTTTGAAAGAGAAAAAATAACTACATTAATTTCTTAGATGTTAATTTTAAAATTAAAGCGGATGGAAAAATTGATAGAAATGTTTCCTTTATCTACAGATAAAGGAACATACTTGAATTCGACTCTTTCTCTCCTCTAAACTACAAATTGCTGCCATAAAGACTTTAGTTTAGTTTAAGGTATTGTCTGATTGGATCCTTTTTGATATACGAAATTAAAAGAATAACACAGAATCTAATAAACAATAACTTCCCCGAGTTATTAATCTTTTGAAACTATAAAGACACTTTAAATAATTTATTAACCAATACAATGAATGAAAAAAAGATAAGCTCGGTATATATTATAAAACTGAAAATATCAGTCAGAAAAAGAGGAAAACACATTAAAATTAAATTTAAA
>JABUQX010000411.1:5000-7500 GCA_015478945.1 Trachelipus rathkii | reverse complement strand
ATATATATATATATATATATATATATATATATATATATATATATATATATATATTTATATATATATATATATATATAATATATATATAAGATATATATAATATATATATTATATATATATATATATATATATATATTATATATATTTGTATATATATATATATTTTATATATTTATGTATATATATTATATATATATATATATATATATATATATATACCGTAAAAACGAGGAAAAATGGTAAGTTTTTTCAAAATTTTTATAAATAAAAATTCATACAATAAATCTTTATCTTTATGTATATTTATTTAATTATATATGTTAAAATATATCATTGATGAGTAATTACATGTAAAAAGAATAATAAAAAACTGTATTATAATGATATTTTATTGGCCTTAAAAAAACTCGGTCACCGAATTTTGAATCGGGGTAAAATGGTAAATGGAGAAAAAATGAAAGAAATACAAATATATATAATAATATGAGTACACATCCTTATAGAACATGTTCATATACTTATATGAAAAAAAAATCAAAAAAATTAAAATAATAAAAACTCCAAAAAACGTGGCCTTATCATTTTACCCCAGATTTAGTTTTAGCCATATTTTGTTAATTTTAACATCATCAGTACTTACCTTGATACTTTTTACAACTGCCTTATTTGTTTGGAGCAATTATCTGAATAAAAATTTGAATGTAGAAATTTTAGTTTGTAGAGCAAAATTCCATGAAAAAATTTATACTCCGAAAAAAAAATATTAAAAATATTTAGAAATCTTATATTATTATTTTAATTAACTAAAAAGGTACATTAAAGCATAGTCTACAGATACAGCTTTAAAAAATGTATAATAATTATAACCTTGTAGAATAAATTTTGAAATTTAAATTTTGGGGGCATTATCATTTCCCCCCGAATAGATTATCATTTTACCCTGGTTTAGTTTTTGACATATTTTTCTTACACTAGCCATATTTTGTTAATTTTAACATCATCAGTGCTTACCTAGATAATTTTTACAACTGCCTTATTTGTTTGGAGCAATTATCTGAATAAAAACTTGAATGTAGAAACCTTAGTTTGTAGAGCAAAATTCCATGAAAAAATTATACTCTGAAACAAAAAAAAATATTAAACATATTTAGACATCTTATATTATTGTCTTAATTAACTAAAAATGTATATTAAAGCATAATCTACAGATACAGCTTTAAAAAATGTATAATAATTACAACCTTGTACCATAAATTTTTAAATTTAAATTTTGTTTGGGCATTATTTTCCCCCGGGTTTACCATTTTACCCCGTTTTACGGTTATATATTATTTATATATATATATAATATATATATATATATATATATATATATATATATATATATTATAATATATATATATATAATTATTATATATATATATATTTATATATATATATATATATATATAATTTATATATTATAATATATATATATATATATATATATACTGTATATATATAATTATATATATTATATATATATATATATAATAATATATATATAATATATATATATATATATATATATATATATATATATATATATATATATATATATATATATATATATATATATATTATATATATATATATATATATATATAACTCTTTTTCACCCAACAAACCTCTTTCCCAAGCCTCCACCGATTTGGAAAGGTTATATATTAATGCTTGAAATTAACAAATCTCCAATTATGGTTCAAAAACAAAAGCTACTGAAGCCCTTTCAGGAGAGAGTTTGCTTATCTTTTTGTCCTAAATGAGATCTGCACCACTGAAAGATGCTCACTAGCTACACTTCTTGAAGGGCATGCTAAGAATTCCCTGACGACTTCTGCAAGATGTGGAAAACTTTTACAATTATCATTCCACAAGACCAGTGGATCTTTATCTGATTCCAAGCTTTTTCTCTTTTGATATTCTTCGATCAATGATAGAGTGTCTTTTGACACCTGAACAAGACTTTTCATCGCTGCTAGGAAGCCCAAAAAGAACGTTCATATTCAAGCAATGATCTCTAACAGAAGGTTAATTGCGGTGTCTGTTTGTGGATCTTTGCTTTTTATTGGCTGGGGTAATTTCTGCCTTTAGCAGCATTTCATCACATAGGCATCCTAAATTAATTTTAACCCTCTGTAAAACACGTGGTTCAAGAAATTATGTTTTGTATCTAGGATTTAGAAAAGTTGCTATTGTACATGCATCATCGTTTTGCAGAGTTTTAAATCTATTATCTATCTTCAGAATGAGTGCTTCTGTCACTCTTGAAAGTCCATATATAATATATATTATTATATATATATATATATATATATATATATATATATATATATATATATATATATATATATATATATATATATATATATATATATATATATATATAATATATATATATACTATAATGTAGAGCACACACGTTTCTCATAATTCATAGATGAATACTATCCGCTATCCG
>JABUQX010000409.1:10000-30000 GCA_015478945.1 Trachelipus rathkii | reverse complement strand
ACTCTGTTCAACTCTTATGCTGAGAAGCTCATTCTCCATTCTTCCATCTCATTTTAAGTTGTTGCTACACCTCGTTAATATCTAGAGTTTGCCTTCGGTCTACAGCTTGTCTGATTCAAGTTCTTGCCGTTTGTCGGTAATTTTCAGTGGTCCGCGGGTAACCGTAATTAGTGGAACGTTCAAACATCTTGAAAACCAGACCTTCTTCATATCTCGGTCCTCTCTAGAAATACATTCCCAAACTTTCTTATTCCCTTTGACGGCATGCTAATGTCGTACCGTAAACAACATAAAAATTCTAGGACTAAACATAAATTAGTGAATTGTCTTGGAGACCTCAAATCTCATCGGTTGCTAAAATGGAGGACTCAAAAAAGCTGGGAATTCTGATCAGATTGCGTGAATTTTTTTTCTCTGCTCAGATGCTCGCAGTTATATAAAGTCTAATTCGTTCCCTGGTAGTGCAAGTCATATGTGTCCCTACCATCTGGGGTGGTTCGGTCAACCCTCCTTTTGGATAGAGTGAAGTAAGGTTAAGGAGGTTAATGAAAAGAAACTGTCCCATACTCTCTGACTCCGTTAACCCTCTTTCTCTGCATCCGTGAGACGCGGGTGCCCTATTCTTTTCTATCAGAGGATTACAACGGAGGGCTCGAGAGAATTGACCGGCTCGTCATTTCCTCCTACCCACGTGCGGGTCGCGCGCGTTAATACAAGAGGTGCCTTGTTCTCTCATGACAATTGTGTGTGAATATTGGAGACTAAAGGATCACTCGTATGTGGGTACCTCCTTCCTTTCCAGCCACAGTCAGTTTGTGGAAACCTCTTGCCTTCTTTTATTTTCCCGGCTATATTCAATCTTCTCTCTTTAATCACGGTCTGCGCCGACCTGATTGAAGTTGGCGTTAGGCAAGGACAGGGGGTTTTTACTTTCCATCTTATTTAAATGTTATTCTCCTTATGTAATTTTTATTTGATTTATTTTATTTT
Organism: Trachelipus rathkii; assembly: GCA_015478945.1. NCBI lineage: Eukaryota > Metazoa > Arthropoda > Malacostraca > Isopoda > Trachelipodidae > Trachelipus > Trachelipus rathkii. The sequence continues at coordinate 29,010 of JABUQX010000409.1, read as the reverse complement.
TTTTGCCCCTTCCTTTTGAAAAGGGCATTGCCGTGAGTGGTGGTATCCAGTAAAAGAGTATATATATATGATATATATAACTATTATTATATATATATATATATATTATATATATATATATATAGTTATAGTATATATATATATATTAGTGGGCGGTATTGGTCAGTGTCTTAATATAGATATAATCATATAGTATATATAAATACAGTGATATATACTATGATATAATATATATATATTACTATATATACTATGATATATATATTATATATATATATAAATATATAATATATATATATATATATGTATATTATATGTAATATAGTGTAATATATATATATATATTATATATATATATGTATATATATATGAATATATATATATATATATATATTATTATAGTGTACAATAAAGAATATATTTATAACATATGTATATATAAATATACTATGAAATAAGTATATATATATGAGTATATAGGTATATATATATACTATATATAATAAGATGTATATATATATATATACTAGTATATATATTATATATAAGTAGTATGTAATATAATTATAATATATATATATAGTATTACTTATAGATATGATTAATTAGTTATATATATATACGCAGTATATTATAATAATATAAACTAGTATTATAATATATATTAGTCGGTTAATAGATAGTATGATATATAATATATGTATAATAGTATATGTATATAGTATAGTCTATACTATATATATTAGTACAACAAAAAGCGATATATATGTATAATATTATAATAGTATATCTATATATATATATAAATATATAAATAAAAGTATATATAGAATTATATAATATATATATAGGTAATAGTACGCATATAGCCTAACATAACGTTACCAAGGAACTGATTATATATACGCTATAGTATATATATATAGTAAACCTATACAATATATATATAATATTATTAATTAATAATAAAAATATATAGTAGTATTATATAGTTATAGATAGTTATATATATATATTACATATAATATGCAGTATATATATATATATATATATATAAACTTATATATATATATATAATATACTATAAACTTATAATATAAATATATATATATATATATATATATATATATATATATATATATATATATTATAGTATATATGTTCGTCTTATACCTCAGCCTTACTCCTAAAACCGGTAACGCGGAAACAAACCCCGGACCTAGAATCTACATATTCCCAATTATGCAACAAGATAGTGAGGGGAAAAACTCCCATAAATTGCAATATATGCAAACATGGATCCATTGAACACTGTTCTCAACTCACCCGCTCCCCCTTCAAAACACAGTTGAACCTGCCAAGTCGGCACTCCACCTACAACAACCCCCACAACGCAAACCCACAATTTAAGCACATTGCAAATCAGGAAAAACGGACTTCACAAAAAAACAAGAAATATAAGTCTTCTTTGACTATACATGCTCCTAAATGCATGATACATGAGCATACCTACTCAATAATTATCCAGAACCAAAATTCTATGGTTATGATATACCTCACCACGATGCCCCAGAAATTTCGAACTTAAACCTCTCCAAATCTCCCACTGCCCAAACCTCATAGATTGGGAGGCGACTTAACGCTCACCACCCTAACATGGTACTACGCCCAAAAGCAAACCAAAGAGGAAAACCAACAGTCAAATCAACCTTGACAAACCTCAACATTCTAAACAACACAAACAGGCACATTGGAAACCCACCTCAAACCAACCAAACATGTACATCACCAGACCAAATTTACACACAGAACTCCACTGGTCAACGCAAACCTATACATGGCATTTTTAGCACTAGTTTTTAAATGTTCTGAAAAACATGGTCTCCAGCATTAACACGATATTTTGAAAAGACTCCGAAAATATTGCGCATCGTTTCCCACAGACAAAAGAAGGATTCGATTACCCTTAGTCTTGGATGTCATAGCGGTAACTATATATTCTGTCGTTACCAAAGAATCGAATTGTTTCACACAATGGGAATTAGCCCTTCGTACTGGTCTTGCCTTCCTTTTCTTTGGATGTCAATCATGTTGTCGATGCCCTCGATTTTTCTTGAACCTCTATTCTGCACCAAATCGTACTTTGTCTTACGATTCTTTGTACTATTAGTTGTCCTCAATGATGTTTTGTGAAAAGAGTTCAGTGGCTTTCTTTAAGTTTGAATACGAATACCTACCGAGAACACAACAACACACCTTCAAAACTCTCTTGTTTAGAGTCCGAATGCAAACACGAACCACAATTTGAGCAATTGAACCCAGGCAGTTGTTATTCAGAGTAAGCTAATCACTTAATATCATCAAAAGCAAACTTTTCTTTGAAAATATCTTTGCCCGACCTTTGCCTTCATGAGCAGGAAATATATAATTTGAAACTGGTTCCAGAGAATGTTTAATAGTCTTCCACTTTTTAACTTTTTGAGCCAAAACCTACCCTATGGAAATGCCAATGTTCCTTTGAGATGAACAATCCACTGTAGTCCTTTGATTGCGGCCTGACATATTAGACGTTTGTGGAGGCAAAAACATGCACCGTATTGCTACGTTGAGATTTTTGCAAGCTGCCTATGTAGTTACAGAATTCTAGAGAAACTGTTCATTCGAGTCGAGAACCTCACTCTTTGGAATAAACAGAAATCTTTGATTACCTTAGCGTAGCTGCTTCTTCTATTTGTGGAAAGAAGTCTCTAATATTTATTCTTGCTTTCAATACTTTGTATTTTATTTTTTTAAGTTGGACAACAACAGAACAAATAATGTTAAACACAAAGTGCAAAAACTATACTCACTAGCAACTTGATATTAAACCCTTAAAACAATAGATCGATAGCTTTACACTGAAACCACAATGTTATCTCATTAGTAATAATACTGAGAGAGAGAGAGTTTGTATAGAGAAGAAAGAGATGAGAGAGAAAAAGATAGTGATAAAGATGCAGACAAGATATATACAAAAGCTAAGGTCAAGAGAGGAGAAGAGAGATGAGAAGAGAGAGAGAAGAAGAGAGAGCGATGAAGAGAAGAGAGAGAGAGAGAGAATTAGAGGACCAGCATCTGCTCTCTCTCTGAATAGATTAGATATATATATATATATAATATATATATAATATAGATATATTATTATATATATAATTGTAGTAGAAGAATATATTATTTAATAATATATATATTAAATTTCTAGATAAATAAAATATATATTATTATAATATAATATAGTATATTGATATAGATAAATATATATATATAGTATAAAGTGATAATATATATATATATATATAATAATATATATATATATAATTATATATATATAATATATAGATATATATACTATAGGTAAAACTATGACGTTTGCTCTTTCTCCATATAAAACTTCCCAAAGGGGCTTACGGAGATTATGTTCCATGACAGCGACGAATAATAAATAAAATTAATTAATCTCTGCATATATATAAATATAACGGATATATACTTAAAAATTTTTAGCGTCTAAAAAAATTTCGGGTTGAGGTGGGCCATGGCCCACTCGGCCCCAGGATACGCCAACGTGGCTAATATATATATATATATATGATATAATAATATATATATAGTTATATATAATATATTATAATAAATATATATATTATTTATGTGTTAATATATTATAGATATAAATATGAATTATAATATATACTATATATATAGATATATATATCATATAATAATATATTATAAATATATAATATTTATAGTATATATATATAATATATATATATATAATTAGTATATACTCACCAGTAAGGTGGGCATCCCCGACTCATTTTCAGGGTGTCCGCTAGCGCACCTCCTGCACCTCGAGAAAACTAGTCCGCTAGCGCTCCTCCGCAACTTATTCAGACCATCAAAACCTCCGCTGTCGCAAGTCCGCACGTCCGCACGTCTTCCCTTAATAATGTGCGACTTCACGAAAATATTTTTAATATAAAATAAATAAACGAGTTATAGTATCCTTACAAAAAATTTTCTATCATGATATTATATGAATATTGAAATGATATTTACAAAATATATCAAGATTTTCCACTTCCTCCTCAATGTTGTCTTCAAGCATGAAGATCCATATTATCCTTTCAAGAAGATTTAGCTGCGTTAAAATTACAAGCAGTTAAGCTGACCTCTTTGCCCTCAAAATATCCTACCAATACTAAATAATCGCTCTACAGCCGCAGAACTATGGAGAGGTGTATTATATTTTATGAACAAGTTCATCAAATTCTGCCTATGCTGAAAGGAAATGTCTGTGGTGGTGAGAGGAGTGACTGGTGTTAGTCACTCCAGCAGTCCATTGCATAATTTCAAGGTCCGTCAACCTAAACATTCTAGACTCCCTTCTGAAATTATTTTAACCCACCCTGTCCACCCATAAAAAGGTCATATTTCGTCCAAGACTGTAGGTAGATCCATGAAAGCCTACGACTCCGCAACATGTCGATGCTAATTGCTACGATATTCAGCTCGGTAGTAGCTGAAAATTATATATATATATAATATGATATAGTGTACGATTGATATAGTTTATATAGTATTATATATATATATATATATATAATAGTATATATATGATATATATATATATATATTATATATATATGTATATATATATATATATAATATATATATATATATATATATATATATATAGGCCCCGTTATGTATATATATAGTGATAAATATTTAGTATATAGATATGATAGTATAATATTGATTATATAGTAATAATAATATATTATAATTATATATATACTATTATATTATACCGTATATATTAAAATAACAGTATAATATTATATATATACTATTATATATAATATATATATATATATATATATTAGTATATATATATATTATATATTATATATATATATATATTATATATATATATTTGGTTTTAAAACAAATTTTTTTTAGATATTGCCTAGTTAGTATAGTAATAATATAATTAATTAAAGCTATAGATGAGGGTAATAGCCATTCTAGCTCTATAAAATCAATTAAATGTTATTTATTATTATATGGTACCTTTTAAGGAGGTTGAGATTGATTCTTGGAAGATTTATTCATTAAAAAAACAATAAGTCTAGATAAAAGTATAAATTAGTTTACCAAACTTAAAATAAAAAATTATATTTCTTATTATAACCCAATAAGAATTCTTAATAAGATAAACTATATTTCATTTTTTAAAAAGGTGCGAACAAAGAGCGGAAACTTTTTTTGATCCCGCACGTGCAAGTCCGCTAATTCCTGCGACTTCGCACGCTCCGCTAGGTCCGCACTTGTTCTAGTAGTCCAGCTCGGAGCGGGACTAGTCGGACTAGCGGACTAAAGAGCGGAAGGGCCCATACTGAATATTAATATATAAATATAAAATATTATATATATATATTATATAAATATAATATATATATAGTATATAATATATTATATATATATAATATATATATATTATATATATATAAGATATATATATATATATGATATATATATTTATATATTAAAGCCACGGCGAGAGCACTATATGATTATATATATATATATATATTATATTATATATATCCTATATATATATATATTATATATAATAATATATATATATACGTATAGTATATATATATGATATACTAAGTTATTATTATATATAATATATAATATATATATATATAATATATCCTGCTATATTAAGGGAGTTGAAAAGGAATTACAAAATTGATAAATGTAAATCTTATTACCAAAAAAATTTGAAATTAAAATAATTATTTTAATTTATTTATCATTTCTTCTTCATCTCATATTATTATTATTATTTTTGATTATTGAGGTATTTTCGTATATTTTATTATATATTATTCTATAGTGATTATATATTATTATGAATTATTATTATTTATTATTATTATTATTATTTGATTGATAGTTCATTATTATTGAATTATTATTATTATTGACCTTATTATATAAATTATTATATTATAATTATTATTATTAACATATATCATTTTATTATATATTATTATATTATTTATTATATTATTATTATTATTATTATTATTATTATTATTATTATTATTTTTATTATTATTAATATTTTATATTATTAATATTATTATTATTATTATTATTATTATTATTATTATTATATTATTATTATTATTATATTTATTATTATTATTGATTGCAATGTATAATAAGATTGTTATTACTTAATATTTGATTATGATATATTATTCATTATTATTATTGATTATTATTAATATATTCGATTATTATTAATATATTATTATTCATTATTAATTAATTATTAATTGATTATTATTATTCATTATTAATTGATCATTATTATTATTATTTGATATGTTGTATTAGAAACTTAATTTTGTATTATATGTCATTATTTGTATTTATACCTTTTATTAATACTGTTATTGTTATTGTTATTGTTATTGTTTATTTTGATGTTATTGTTTTATCACTTTTATAACTAATGATTTTCTGCTTATAATATAAAGGTCTTATGAAACAAGGTAATTAATAATACTCCATATTGATATTATTATTATTATTATATTATTATTAGTATTATTAGTATTATCTGCAATCATAAATATTATTAAATAAAAGATACGTATCCCAGAAATTTAGATAAACTATTGATTATAATTATTTATTAAATGTCTTGCATAAGTATATTTATTGAGATAATTAAATTATAGCCAAAAAAATATTCTATTCAAGAAGTGCGTCTGTGCTGAACTGGAACGTAAAAATCATGTGTCATGACAGTAACCCCCTGTTTTCAAAATTAAATAATTGACTTTTAATACTGGCATTTGTTATCTGACATGCCTTATTAAATTAGTATTATTCTTGGGAAATGGAGAGTGTCAGATGTAGTATTAGAAAGCTTAATTTTGTATTAATTATGTCATGTATTTGTATTAATATACCTTTGTATTTATACTGCAAATTATGATACAATTATTATTATTGATTATAATTGATTATTATTATTATTATTATTATTGTATTATTATATTATTATTATTATTATAGTTTGATAATTATTATTATATCTATTATTATTATTATTCAGTTTTTCTTATTATTAATTATTGTTGATTATTATTATTATTATATTTATATATTATTATTATTGATTATTGATTATTATGAATTGATTATCATGATGGTATACTTATTTTTCTTTTTATTATTATTACATATGGATTATTACATCAATTAATCATGGAATATTAATTGATTATGACCTTGTTATATTATATATTATATTATTATATTCCAGTTTGATATATATTATTATTATACACCTCTTCTTACTCTACTACTTATGTATTCACGCATAAAATCTTTAGGTATGTATTATCTATTATTATTGATTATTATATATTTATATTAATTATTATTATTATTATATCTATATAGTTATGTATTATTATTATTATTATATTAGTTAATCATTATTATTTATTATTTATGGATTATTACTATCGTGATTATTATTCATCATGGTATTATTACATCATGATTATTACTCATGGATTATTATTAATTGATTCATTATTATTGAATTATTGCAATAATTGATTATTTATTATATATATATGTTATTAGATATATATAATATATATGAATATATATATATAGTATAGTATATATTATATATATTATATTAAATATATATAGTATTATATAATATATGATATTACTCTATAGATGCATAGGATATATTATTATAGTAAATATAATATAATCTAGTGTGTATATGTATATAGATATATATTATTATATTATATGAATATATTTTTAATGTAGAATATATTATGTATAGTATATAATTAATATATATTATTGATTTAGTATTATTATTCTCGCCTTCATTTACTGTTCTCTGATTGATTAATGTATTATTGTATATTATTAATTATTATTATTATTATTATATGTATGGATGTTGTACAGGGTATTAGTATTATTATTATTTATTATTATTATTATTATTAAATGTATTATTATATATTATTATTAAAGATAATCTACTCTTTATCGCGATTACTATAGTATATATATATATAGTATCGCTAGTATATGTAGTTATAGTAGGCTGAGGATGAATATATTATTATAGTAGTTATAAAGGTATACTGTATATATATAGTATATGTATATATAGGGCATATTATATAGTAGAATATATATATATATAATATAAACGTGGTATTATTATAAGGTTAATAGTATATTTATATTATAGGTTGACTATGTGTAGTTAAGGGTACGTAATATAGTATAGAATTATATATATAGTAGTATAGTCATATAGTGCATGATAGTGCTAGATATATGGGTAGGCAGTATATATTAAGATAGCTATAATATAGTATGAGGGTTATAGTAGTAATATTAGTATATATATTTGGTACATAATAGTATAGTAAATATATATAAGTAGATATATATATATACGTTGTATATATATATTAGTTTGATGGGATTAATTATATTCTTTCCTCTTAATGATATTATATATAAGTATTAATAGTAGTAATTATATATATATAATATATATGTCTGTTATATATAAAATATGTTATATAAATGATTATATATAGTAGTATATATATATATATTATATACGTAATATATATAATATATATATAGTAATAATTATATATTGTATAGATATATTTATATATTGATGTATTTATATATTTTTAACGAGTTTCATTTTCGTAACTCAAGATACCATAGGTTAGATTCAAGCAAGGTGTGCTTAAATGCATGCGCAGACCGCTCGGCTGAAGCGCTTCGCTCCAAATTTGGCTCTGCAGCGCTGCGTCTGGGATTTGGAAGTAGCCGCCTTAAATGGAGGCGGTCTGCCAGCATTTAGGGTCAACCTGCGTGCTTCCTGAATCTATGTATTTTTTAGTGTTAAATAGAAACCTTTAACTAAAGTATATACGTATTGTAAACGAAGGAAAAACTAACCAACCGTTTCAAAAATTGTTAATAATTTATTATCCTCAAAAAACCTTCACCAAAATCGTAAAGTGAGATAAAACAAAATTTAGGGCCCGAGTTCTAGTATAAGGAAAAACGCTCTTTTAAAATATACTTGAAAGTCATGTAATTTTCATGCAAATGACACCGGATCAAAATATATTTTTTTAATCTTCATTACTATTTTTTTTTAAGACTCGTTATTATGTGATTTTCAGTGAAATCTACTTAGAATATGAAGCTGACGGACTCGCTTAGAAATTTCTATTTATTATAACATTGATCTGATTATATTTCTGATTTATTTATGACTAATATCAATATCAATAACTACCCCCTTGAACAGTGCTAAATAATTTCAATCACCACCCCTAAGCTGTATGCATGCAGTGCCGTATAGCTATTTTTGTATATTTCTAGCGCAATAATAATTCTCTGAGAGACAGCTGAGCTCTCTGCACTTACTCACTAGTATATACGTGGGAATATAATTCACGTCATCCTAATTGGTAAGTGTGCCATCGATTATTATTATTATCTGAACTGGTAAGATAGCGATTACTGCGTACCTCCATATTCTCTCATTGTACATTCATTGCTGGCGATTCATTAATTACTTATTTAACATAAAGATGTGTGATAACATATGATTATGTAACATTATTATATATTAACATTATATAATTAAACATTGCAAATATTTTTTTGTATTATATATAAATAATAACTGATTCTATCATTTTTATTTAGTTCGATTGATAGTATCGTATTATTATTATTATATTATTATATTATTATTGATGATATTATTAGTTATTATGTTAAGTCCCATCATATCATCATAAGTCTATTATTACTATACGGTGATATGAGCGCCAACAGTCTCTTCGTGTGATTCATTAAATTGTGTGGAGTATCCTCGAATTGATAACCCGCGCCCAACTATTATTATTATCGATCGTACTCTCAAAATATCGTGAGGCTAGAGTGATGCATATCTCATTTGGTGGAAATGTTATCTTATATATATAATAATGTGCACACGCGCTATTCTCATCCTCACACATCACTTCACAACAAGCACTGTTTGATAATTTTATCTCCACTGGTATTATTATCCTCACTCAAAGTGAATACACTCATATTCCGAATTCCCCTCTCTCTCCTTTATGTATGGTCTCTCTCACCATCTCACTCTGTGTGCGTGATAAGTATCTCAACTACCGTGTACAAGATCCTCCCCCTCACCTCGTATATTTTATAGAATATTATTCTATTGATTATTATATGTATTATCCCTCATTATTATGATTATATTATTATTATTATTATTATTATTATTATTGATTATTTTATTATAATTATTATTATTAGTATTATATTAGATGATAAATATAATAATAATAATAATAATGAATAATAATAATAATAATAATAATAAATAATAATTAATAATATAATAATAATTAATAATAACTAATAATAATATATAATAATAATAATAATATTATTATTATTATTATTATTATTATTATTATTATATTGATTATATTATTGATTATATTATATTATTATATTATATTATTATTATTGATTATTATTATTATTATTATTATTATTATTATTATCATTATTATTATTATTATTATTATTATTATTATTATTATTATTATTATTATTATTATTATATTATTATAATATGTATATTAATTAATTATTATATTATTATTATTATTATTATTATTATATTATTGATATCATTCAATCTATAGCTATATTAATTTCAATTTTACATTTTATCTCTTTTGTATTTGTGTACTTGTTCTTGTTTAATGTTTAATCACTTCTGTTCAGATGAAATGAGAAATTGGTCTCAGTGACGAAATCAAGCTTATAAAAAAAAAAAAATTTGTAATTAAGTTATTGTCCCCAAAATATAGAAGCTGATGGAAAACGCCCATAAAATATAATTATAATTATTTATTATTATTATTATTATTATTATTATTATTATTATGATTTATGTTATTCGATTTATTATTTATTATTATTATTATTATTATATATTATATTAGTGTTATTATTATTAGTATTATTAGTATTATTATTTATTATTAATTATATATTATGTTCATTCATTCATATATTATTATTATTATTATTATTATTATGTATTATTATCAATATTATTAATTATTATTTTATTTATTATTATTATTATATTATCTATATTATATATTATATTATTATTTATTATTATTATATATTCATCTAAGTATTTTTATAGATAATTATAATATTTAACAGAAAAGTTTAATTTTATAATATGTAAATTGCTTAAACTATATTCGAGTATTATTATTATTATTATTATTATTATTATTATTATGTATTATGTATTATTACTTATTATATTATTTATTATTATTATTATTATTATTATTATTTAATTATATCTTTTGCTCATTTAATTTTATGTTGTATGTTTATTATATATTATTATGATTATTATTATATTATTGATTATTATTATTATTATTATTATTTATTATTATATTATTATTATTATTATTACTATTATTATAATATTTACTATTGATTATTGATTATTATTTATTATATCTATTAGTATATTATTTTATTATTATTATTGATTATTATTATTATTATTGATTTATTATTATTTTATTAGATTATATGATTATGCATTATTATTGCTATTATCACTATTGATTTATTTATATCTTAAATTATGAATTAGAATATCACTAACATATTATCTGATTAGATGAAATTATACATATATTATTTATTTTTTATTGTTGTACACATCATTGTAGCTAATATATTAAATTTGAAATTATTTGTTAATTTTATATGATTATGATTGTATTTGTGATTGTGATTAATTTTGTTGTTATTTGTCGCCGTTGCTTTATATGTATAATGTATTATGATTCATTTTATGCATTACTATTATTATTTATTAATTTGTTAATTTATTCTCTCCTCTCTCATTTTCTTGTAAATTTTATTATTTTGTTTTGAGTTCCTTTTGTTCGGTTGTTACCATTATTATTTGAATTGCTATTATTTTATTATTGGAGGGAAAGATTATTATTATTATTATTAAGATTATTATTAGTATATCATTATTGATTTTTATTATTATTGGATATTGTATCTTAATGGTATTACAATATTATTATAACTTAAAAATTATTTATATTTATTACCTGTATGTATTATAATATATTTCAAATATTTTATTGTTAATGGGTATACTATGATGCGGTATTATTAGTATTATCATTCTATTATTATATTATTATTAGTTATTATTATTTATATTATTATGTCATTATATATTATTTATTTTATTATATTATTATTATTTATTATTATTATTATTATGATTATAATATTATTATTATGTAATATACCTAGAAGTTGAATTATTTTTGAATTGTTGATAGTTTTTTATATCATTAAGGTAATTTAAATTTCCGAAAGTTAATACTGCATTCAATTATGTAGAAAGGATGTAATTATTTGTTAAGCATATTATATGCAATTCTAGTTTACTAGTAAATAAAAATATATCAAATATTTTACAGTACGACGCTGCACACGAATATCATTATTGATATATATTTTTTTGCAAATTAATTTTCTTTAACATCTTTATATCACAGAGCATCTTATAAGCATCCGAACAGGTGTGATTAAGATAGACTTTGTGGATTAAAATTGTTCTCAGAGTTTGCACAGACAAATAAGTTTTGTCGCTTCATGACCGAAAATACACGCACGGTTAGGGCACTAGTTCAGGGTAAATAGAGAAGAAATTTTACTAGTTTAAAAATGTTAGAATGGAGCATTGTTATCTTTCAAATAAAAAAAGAGATTCCCACCCATAATTATTCAAGGGATTTTTTTCCAATTGACCAACACTTATGTGGTCACATGTTGTTAAATAAACATATTTTCATCGTTTTGAGCAGTTTTATCAATTGTGAAAGAAAACACAACTTCGCGAAAAACATGTTGCTTCTTTTGTATTTCCCCCAGCAGGAGAAAGTGGCAAGACCCACTCATATAAATAATCCGCTCCAGTTTTGGAAATTGTATAAGTTTTCCAACTTCTGATTTACATAAGTGTTGTTGAAGAAGATGACAAAATAAACCAGTTTTCTCCTTTGGAAATCAGATTAGATTTTAAATTATTTAATATTGACATTACTTCAAAAATAATAATTATACTTGCCCAACAATCCTTTCAATCTGAATATATTCATGATCCCAAAATTCTCAAAATTCTTTCAATTTTTATTCTTTACCTGCCAGTAAACAAATAAAAAAAATATTTTCGATACAGCGCCTTCGAAACTAACAAAAATGTCAATTATAAGCTGACTGATTTGTTTTGTGAATAATTTAGGAGGAACGTCCAAAACATCCATTCCTAATGAAATTATGATTAAGATTTTCTTTGACTTTTGTGAATACAATGCTGTCACTTTATTTAGAAATACCGACAAAATGATTATATGTATCCATTGTGTGTTGTATCTCATTGTTTCGGTTTCTCTTTCATGCTTTTTAGATACATTTTTAGATATTTTTTTAGATACATTCTTGTCTTGGTTCAATTTTTGTTATTACCAAATTACAGGGGGTTAAAAAAGTTGTACTATCTACCCTGATCACTATAGCAATGATGTCAGTAGCCCATTATATATATATATATATATATATATATATATATATATATATATATGATATATATAATATCATATACATATTATATATATATATATAATATATATATATATAATTATATATACTATAATATATATATATATATATATATATATATATACCTGGAATCTAATTTCCATAGAAATTCCCCTTACGTTTCTTTCTTATATATCTTTTTTCCTTTCTCTTTTATATAGATTATCCCCAAATAATAATAAATAATTTCTTGCGTAAGACATGGACGTGTTTGTATCCTCCTTCTATTCCTACTCCTTCTCCTCCTCCTCCCCCTCTTTCTCCTTCTCCTTCTCATCTCCCAATTCCGGTGTTATGCAACAAGTTGGAGGAAGAAAGGCCTGTCGTAAGCCGCTGGTTATGAGCAGCATTGTGGATCAGTGGACCGAGAACTACGGATGTAATTAATGCACTCAGTTACCCTAACGATCAGGAAGGTGGGATTAAAAACCCAATCAAATTATGAATGTAACGATGGAGATTCTTCATTACACAAATTTTTTAATCAATTATTATTGGTAAGAAAATGTAATTTTAAGACTTTGGAGGTTGGGTAGAAACAATCCTATTAAGCGTATTTAACCGTTGGAATAAAGCGAAAAATGTATTTACCCAGAGATATTTATATTAGTGTATGTGTGTAAGAGATAGAATATAGTACCCCCGTTCCATCTGCAGCTCCAATTCATCTACGTTACTGACAAGATAAAGAACTTGTGTTGTAAAAGAATTTACAGGGGAAAAGATTGTTCTACAAATAAAACTGCCAAAACACTCACGGAATATCAACACACACGCATGTAAAAGCAAGTGTGAAAAAAGGGATTAAAAGAGAAATATGAATAACTAAGTTATGCTGATTTTTTTTCATGTTTTAAAGAAATGATGGAAGTATTGTCTGTACTTCGAGATAATTACTGACGAGCTTCTTTTGTTTTCTTTCAATGGCATTCTAGACACTTTCCGTCATTTTCTTCTATTCTTTTCAATGCAAGACGAAGGTTTATGTGTGCTTCTGCTCATGTTTAGAAGCTTACGGACATTTTGGAGAACAAAGGGTCTTATAATCTCTCTCTCTCTCTCTACTCTCTCTCTCTCTCATCTTCATCTACTGTCTTCTCTCTCTCTCTTCTCTTCTCTCTCTCTCTCCTCTCTCTCTCACTCTCTCTCTCTCTCTCTCTCTTTCTCTTTCTTAGAAGCTTTACATTTCTCTCTCTCTTTCTTATGATTCTTAGAAAAACCTTTACATTAATCTCTATCTTTTCTTGAATGTTTTATTTTCTTACAAATTCTCTCTCTCTCTCCTCATCTCCCTCACTCTGTCTCACCGTCTCTCTCTCTCTCTCGAGCATTCTCTCTCTTTCTCTATTTCACTCTCAGTTCTCTCTCTCCTCTCCCTCCTCTCTCTCTGTTTATTCTTTATTTTTCACGTACGTCTAATGACAATCCTAAATTCTTCGAGAAAACATTTCGCACTTTTCATCCTTTCTCCGAAACTGTCATTCTTCATTTCAATCTTCACCACAACCACAACCAACAACCACAACCACTAACTTTTCTCTAGTTCTCCAAGAATGCACAAATGAGGTATATCGATTCGCGCATACACAAAAAAACACTTTCTCCCTCAGATTATTTCATCATTACTTCTGAGAACCTAAGGTTCATGTTCTCTACCCGTTAATCCTTACTACTCCAGATATTGGTTGTCGACATTATAATTGTTTTCAATTAACCCCACCCATTAATGTACTTCGATTACCTACGAAAAGTGAAAACGTTCTTTTGGCACTTTCGGTAACGGAGATTAACTAGTCGTGTTTATTGAATTTCAATTGGAATAAACCTATTCGTTCTGCGTAAGGGTGTCCATTGGAGTGCAAAGAACGAATAAAATATGATTCTTTCTGGGGCGGAGTTTTCTTTTCTATTTCTTTTTTTTTTTTTTTTTTTTTTTTTTTTTTTTTTACAGATAAACACAGAATCCTTGGTTTAGCTAACTCCGCTTGTTTTCAAATTATTTCGCCGAAGGGACGCCGTCTTCATGAACTTTATTTTCGAACTATACCTTCACTTCTAAGTTCCAGAATCTCATGTTTCTTACATTCCTCCCGTTCCTGAGTCATGCAAAATATATTCTTCGAGAGACTAAAAAATTATTTTTCTCCATTGGAAATGTAACAGTATTTCAAGTTTCTCTTCCTCATTCTCTGCATTCATTTTACAAATAACCGCAACTCTTCCTCTGTTTCTTCATCTTCCCTTAATCTTGTTTCTTATTATGACGTCACTGTTGTCTTTTTTGCAAATGGTGAACTCTTTCTCTTACACATTTGTATCTAACTCCACATTAGATAGGGAACTAGAGGGGGGGGGCTTCGGCGTGAAGGAGTAGTTCTCCTGCAATCCGTACCCCCCCTAAGGTGATTTTGGGGTTCTATCCCTCCAACTGTCAGATCTTAGACTTAAGGCGGCTCCACACATGGGAAGTTTGTCAAACCCTTGAATCTTTGCGTTTTGCATTTGTTTTTTCCTCATAAGCGAGACTGTACGTCGTGACAGCGACATCTGCCCATGTGTGCTAATGGGGTAATTAATATGTTGGCAAGTTTTGCCTCCATTTGATTGGTTTGCCAAATACACAATTTTTTTCCATCGCTTGTGGAAAAGATTTGTGTATTTGGCATAAAAAGCAAATGAGCCAAAAATGACCCATACACACAAGGGGTGTTTGGCAAAAAGTTCGACGAACTCCGCATTTGTGGAGCCGCCCTTAGCCATGTATTGACAAATCCACCTTTAATACACCTGTGGTGTATTAATCAATCTTTTTTCTTCGATTTTCTTTTTTTCCAATTCCTTTGACTTTCATACCTTCAAGTGTCGCATAGCAGATCATGTCAGTCTTTAATCCTGAATAAGAAGCTGATATTCCCCATACCGAGTGAATTATACGTAGAGAGAGAGAGAGAGAGAGAGAGAGAGAGAGAGAGAGAGAGAGAATATATATTTAACATAATGGGGGAAAAGGTTGCAGAGTTAAAAACAAAATCCAAAAATAGAATTAAGTAAATTTGAAACGAAATGAAAAAAAAGACCAAAATAAAATAAATTATTAAGTTTTGGCTTATTTAAATAAATAACAAATTGCACGCTTGCATATATATATATATATATATATATATATATGATATAATATATATATATAATATTATATATTTATATATATTTATAAATATTATAGATATATACTCTATATTTAATACCAATTATATATCACCTAAATATATATATATAACGTCATTTTATTAAGTAAATATATTATAAAGTATATATTTTAATAATAATTAATATATTGTATTCTTTTTAATAAAACTTAAAAGAAAGAAATAATCCTTCTTTTTCTTTTTAAGCAGAAAAATGATTCTATTGTTACTTTTTGAAAGAGGGGAAAATTAAACCGGGTGATGGAAAGAACGGGGAGGTATTCCTCTCCCTTATCCCCTATACTCTCCCCTTTCTCGTATCACCCTAACTTCTTCCCATTTTTCCCTCTTCCAAGTCAGTATTTCCAAATAAATCGTCACTTTTACACGTAATAAATCTAAGATTGCTCAAATCAGTTTCCTAGAAGCAATTAACTTTTCCAGTTTTCATCTGATATCAACATATCATTACTATATATCATATATATAAATTAGATTATATTTCATATATATCACTATATATATAATTCATAATAATATACTATATTATATATATATAGATATACCTATATAATATATTACTAGCCGCTACAATTATCTTATATATACTTATTAATATTATATATAATTATTAGGAGTTCCAAATGTTTTATCTTAAAATATTTGTTACGAATATTTAGGAAATAGTGTATCATACACTCTGGAAACAGAACATACACACGCACACATACACACATACACACACACACGCACACACACACACTTACTCAGTGCTCTCGCTAATATTAAGGTTTCACTCTTGTTTTAATGGCACTTTGAGCGCCATAAATTTTCTAGTGTTGTGAAGTTTCCTTGATTTATTTATTATTATAAGAAAATATTAAATTAACGTATTGTATACTATATTCGAGATTTGTTTTTTTGTATTAGTGTAGATGAATACTTTACCATACTTCTCGCACTCACCTGTAACATTAATTGTTAGTTTTTAGGCTATTAACCTAACCTAACCTAACCTAGCCTAACCTAACCTAACCTAGCGTTATATAACATAACATTACGGTCAAGCGAAATTTAATTTTACCACGCTATATTGCCTAATCTCTTTGGACTTTATATATTATATATATAATAATAATTTATAATATATACTATGTCATAATATTATATTATATACTATATATATATATATATATATATCATAATTAATACTATATAATATATTATATATACTGTGTAAATATACAACTTCAAAAGAATTTTTTGATAAACGTCTTCTAAAATATAGTCTCAAAATACCATAAAGCTTCATTCTAATATGAGCGTATAAAAAAGAAATGGAAAAATTAGTCAAATAGTTTAGGTTACTTTTGTACATTATCAAGATCATTTGAAAACGTTATGGAATAAATTAATTATAAATTAAAAGGGGCGGGGGGCAGTGGAGGATCTATTGTGTGTGAGTAAATTTAGTTTATAGATCAGATGGTTATCAATCTTTCTTAATGGTTTAAAGTTTTAAAATTGCTGCGCGGATGCAATTTTATCATAATTGAAGAGAAAATATTGGTAGTTGGTAATTATCATGTTGAAGTTTAAGATTTGTTTGTTTGTTATATTATAACGTTAGATTATATGAGGTTACCATAATTAAAATCCGTGAAATCGGAACTCTGGTCAATTATACAGAGAGGGCTAGTAGATGGTATAGGTTTTAATTACCTAATAAGCATATTGCATGTTACATACTCTAACTACTAGTAAATTAAAATATATCAATTTAAATATGAGTATCGTAAGTGATATATATATATATAATATATATATATATATATATAATTCACTATATAATAATCACTTTACTATATTATATTATTATCAATTATATAAATATCCTATATATATATATATATT